>WBNM01018732.1:0-101462 GCA_013399055.1 Ramphastos sulfuratus | reverse complement strand
AAATATATATATATATACACACACACATACTTATTTATTAACTTATTTATTTATTAAAATGAAATCTCTTGACTGTCTCCAATAGGACCAGCTAGGAGCAGGAGTCACTGGCAAAACAAAGGATGTGAACCTGAAATGGTGCAGGATTTAGGATCACATTTGTCACATCCTTGGGTGCTGACCTTGTATTTCAGTTGCTTTGCTTTGTCTTGTTCAAAGGGTTGACCTTGTGCTTCACATTGGGCTTATGACAGTAGGGAGTCTTGTGGCTGTGAGCTGTTAAGTGTTTTCTCCTAGAGAAAATAAGACACTCTCTGCACCTTGATGGTGGCAGGATGAGATTCGAGGTGATAAGGAACCCAGGCTGGAATAAATGTCTCATCAGTTCCTTCTCTTTGGATATAAGACTCTGGTGTCACTCTGAGTTTGGGAAAATTCACAACACATTGTAAGAAATTTTACAGAAGCCACAGAAATCCTTTCTCTAAACTGTGCTGAAATAATCCCAGGAGCATCACACTCCTTGCACTAACAGTAGTTGAAAAAATTTCTCTGTGTCTACCACACTCTGAAAAGATAAAGAATGATCACCAGGTCTGGTTGTTTTTTTCCTCCATGTGGCAGTATCACAGGGAAAAGTAAAATGCTGTGAATGAGAAAGCCTTGCTAAAGGTTGTCCTGCAAAATGTACAGAGATTCCTCACTCTTTCTCCTCTCCAAAACATTTCCATCCCCCAAATCATGATACTGTGGCAAATTAACTGTTTGCTTCTTTGTTTTTTCTCTTTCCAGTACAGATCGAAGTTTCCATTTATTTCCTTAACTTCCTATGCCTTACTTCTCAGCTTAATATTCTGTAGCTACTCCTGGTAAGAGGTGCCACTTTCCTCTGCTCTTGCAGCTGCATGAGAGACTCCTGCCCTGTGGTTTACTATTGGGGAACAATTTGTATCAAAGGTCCCTCCACTTAGCTGTAACTTAGAGCTATTTCTTCAGTTCCCCAGAAGTTAACTTCTGTGAGCTTCCCCCCACTCTATGCCCAGCCCAGGGAACAAATATGCCTCATCTTCAGAAGAGATTCCAATCAACATATGGGCAAAAGTGAAGAGAGTGATTGGAAATTGAAAGCGGCTCTTTGCCATATATCAGGAAGGTATTTAGGATATATTGTCTTGCCTTATGGGATGTGAAGGGAGCTACAGGCAAAGCTCACGTATGGAGCACTCACCGGAAGGAACAGATTACCAGAGAGGAAGAAAAAAAAACCCAACTTCTAGACAGTGCTTCAGGTGGAGAAGCCCAAACATGCTTTGTTCTGTTGGGACTTTATAACCCCTGTGAACTATAATCTTACTCTTTCTTTCCTGTTCTTCCCTTTCCCCACGTTCGTCCCTGAGAGTGGCAGCAGTGGGAATTCTGTCTCTTCTGAAGAAAGGAGAAGGGGAAAAGAAAAAAACAGGGTGGAAGATCCCATAAAGGGGCTAATTTCCCATTTTCCTTCCCCTGAGAGCTAATACACATCACACTATGTGACTAGGTGCCGGACAGTCTGTACACAGGATGACAGCTAAATAGCAGAGTTAGATACAGACTGCAGCCAGCTAAAAACTAACCTTTTCACAGGTAAAGTGGAGTCTGATTTGATTGTTTTATATCTTGCTTAGTATTTCCCAGCATGAAACATTTGTCTGCCTCCTTTTCATTGAAGTTGCAGAGAGTGATTTTCAAATGAAGAGAAAGCTTCTCACATGTCTCTAGAGTCCTGCCTTCATCCGCCACAGAGGAGGGGAGATGTAGCTGTAACCCAGGCCAGAGTTTGAATCAGGTTCTAGAAAGAAGGTGCTTGCTACATGAAAAGACTTCTATTGTGGCAACTTCATGCAGACAGCCATGAAGCAGATGTGTGGTTGAAGCTGACTTGGAAAAGACTTCCCTTTCATTTGTATTTTTGTTTTTGCTTCATTGTTTGTTTGAGGTTGGCCTTAGTTTGCTGCTTTATAATGCAAGCCTGTCAGGGGTTTCTGTTTGTATGTTTGGTTTATATTTCTGCTAAAAAAAATGTATTGCTTGTGTCTTGAAAATGCCAGGAGTCTGAAGTCACCCCCGTCTGAAGTCACCCCCTGTTTTCTGGAAGGCTGCTCCTGTTTGCCAGAGATACTGTGTGTGCTGGAGTCTTAACTGAAGAGACAAGGGACTCTATAGAGAAAGTAATTTATGTCTGTTGTGATTGTATTTAACAGTGCTAAGCACTGACAGAAAAAAACCCACCAAAAACCAGAGAAGATTCAACAATTTGTTGCCAAACTCCTTTCCTTCACAGTTTCTCCCAACCTCTTGTGTCACTTGATGTCACCATTTCAGTCACATTCAGTGAAGTCTGCTAATGACACCTGCTTGTGGCAGGAGGAAACATCTGACAGCAGAGGTCAAGGTAAGGGAGCTCTCTGCTAATACCTGTTGGTGAGTGAAGAAAAGTTAAGAGTAGTTTACGCCTCATTTGTGCTTCAGTCAAACGTCACTCCCAGTATTTGTGCTTCGGGCAGTGTGGAGCTTTGGACTTTGCAGCACCACTTTTCTTGTGGAGAATGTCAGAATGAAAAAAATAGGAAATATGTTTCTTATGAGCAGTCTCCCAAACTTAGGCTGCAGCCTAGGACCACAGGGTAAGGAAACTCGAACAGAAATAGAACTGCTGGATGCACTGGGTTTGAAGGGACCTTTAAAGGTCATCTGGTCCAACTGCTCTGAAGTAACCAGGGACATCCCCAACTAGATCAGGTTGCTCAGAACCCTATCAAGCCTGACCTTGAATGCCTTCAGGGATGGGGCCTTAGCCACCTCCCTGGGTGACCTGTTCCAGTGTTCTACCAGGCTAACATTAAATAAATTCTTCCTAATGTCCATTCTATATCTACCATCTACCCTTCTCTAGTTTAAAATGATTACCCTCTGTCCTAGTGCTTCATGCCCGTGTGAAAAGCTCCTCTCCAACTTTCTTATAGGCCCTCTTCAGGTATTGGAAGGCTGCATTAAGGGTCCTCCAAGAGCCTTCTCTTCTCCAGGCTAAACAGCTGTGACTCTCTCAGCCTGTGTCCATAGGAGAGGTGCTCCAGGCCTCTGATCATTTTCATGGCCCTCTTCCGGACCTTGTCCATCAGATCCATGTCCTTCTTGTGTTGGGGGTCCCAGAACTGGGCACATTACTCCAGGTGAGGTCTCACCAGAGCAGAGCAGCAGAATCACCTCTTGATCAACTGAATAGATTTCTTTCTTACACTGTCAAGGGTTGTGTACACTACATTCCAGGTACCATGTTCTTTTCAATATATAGAACAACTGGAGATGCTTCATCTAAAACTGTAGGGGAGCAGTCATCTGATAAAACAGTTCTAAAAGTGCTTCATTTGGGTTTTTTCTTTGTAATTGTGGGGGAACATGAAACAATGGCCCAGCCTTGGGTGGTCCACAGCAATGGTGTTCACTGTCCTCAGGAGGGTTTGCTCCAGGCTGAGCTCGTGTTGCTAGGGCTATGTCTATGTGCCTTGGGGTCTTGGGGGAATGGAGATTCACCTGCCCACTGGTATCCTATAAAGAAATGGTGTGATTCTGGCTTTGTGTGTGAGACCTGCACCTCCTGCAGTGGAGCAATCACCAGACTGGCCAGTTTGGGGTGTACATTAGGAAGCAACGCCTCCTGATGCCAGTATCATTCTGTAAAGTTGAATTAATGTAATCAATAACCAGGGTCTGTTTGGACAGAAAACATCCAGAGGAGTCAGATCAGTACTGAGCAGGGTTCTAAACCAAGGAACCCTTTCGTAACAGAGAGCTTCATGAAAACCTCTGTGTTCATTGTCAGGGAGATGATTTAGAATTCATCTGTAAAAATTGAGTGTTGGCAATAATTTTGAGACAGCTCTCTCTGGTCCTTTGCTCAGGAATGATGATTATTTAAGATTTCAGGCATTCAGCAGAGTGTGGCCCTGCTGTAGCACACTGTGATTCTTGGATATGTAATTTAAGAGTAATTGTTATTAGTAGGAAGAGTGTCAGTAGTATACTTCTGAAAGGTGATGGTCTACCTTGACTTGAAAGCTCCTTATGAAGAAAGAACCCTGTGGGATATTGCATCTTGGCTACATTTGCTTTTTCCTTCAGGAATCATAGAATGGTAAGGTTGGAAGGGACCTCAAGGATCATCTAGTTCCAACTCCCTGCCATAGGCAAGGACACTTCCCACTAGTACAGATCACTCAAGGCCTCGTCCAAGCTGGCCTTGACCACCTCCAGGGAGGGAGCAGCCACAGCCTCCCTAGGCAACCTATGCCAGTGTCTCACCACCCTCACTGCAAACAACTTCCTCCTAACATCCAGTTTCAATCTCCCCTCTGCCAGTTTAAACCTATTGGCCCTTGTCTTGTCATTACAAGACCTTGTCAATAGTCCCTCCCCAGCCTTCCTGTAGGCCCCCTTCAGATACTAGAAGGCTACTCTAAGGTCTCCTTGAAGCCTTCTCTTCTCCAGGCTGCAGAGCCCCAACTCTCTCAGCCTGTCCAGAGAGCTGCTACAGCCCTCTGAGCATCTTGGTGGCCTCCTCTGGACCTGCTCCAACACTTTCATGTCCTTCCTGTGCTGGGGGCTCCAGAACTACACACAGGACTGCAGATGGGGTCTGAGGAGAGCAGAGTAAAGGGGCAGAATCCCTTCCCTTGCCCTGCTGCCCACACTGCTCTTGCTGCAGCCCAGACAGCCAACTGAGTCTCCATGGATCTTTAGATAGTGGTGTTGGTTGTGGAAGAAAAACCTTGCTTTCAGAGGCATCAAATGCTAAACTGACCAAGTGGAGATCCAGCCCTTTTCTCCCCTGAGCCCTTCCAGGGGAAATTTTCTATGAATGACTTTAGCAGAACCTCTTGAAGAGTCATGAAATACACAGCGATGAGATCACAAGGACTCTGTTTAATAGGATTTCTTTTTTTTGGGGTCCCAAGAGTAATGTCATGCCAATAATTCACCACTGCAGCTCCCTTTCTGTTTCCTAACAGTGCTAAACAGCTTCTTGCTGGGGAAGGAAAGAAAAAAAAAAAAGCATACCTGCAGTTCAAGGGCCTGATTCAAAATGCACAGCAGTCAGTAAACACTAATTTAAGTAATCTTTATATGAATCTGATACCAAACCTGTCTGACACCAGTAAGTCTCAGATTTGTGTCTGGATCAGATTTCAATGCTTTTCACCCTTGTCAATTAGAATTGAGAAAGAAAAGAAAAGAAAACAAACCTCAAACTCAGAGGGCAGAAAGGAAAATGATATTTTGAAGGATGTACTTGGGCCAGACCAGGAAATGTTGAGTTACCCCATCAAGTTCATTAAAGTAAACATATTTATAAATACAGCCATGCTGGGCTCTGGCTTAGCAGAGAGAATTCACATAGTAAATGGAGAAAATAGAACCATTGTCCAAATAGAAAACATTTCCTGAACTCACTTAACTTTTCTTTCTGGGGGAAAAATAAAATCTAGGGGAGAGGTAAGCTTTGGAGCCAGATCTTGCAGATCATTTCAAGGGGATATGAAATAAAGCAAGTGTTTTCCAGATTCCAGACCCGAGGAAGGCCTTGTCCTGAGGGGTTTATGGTTGGAGCCTTTCAGCTGAACTCTGTGGCAATCTCTCCCAAGTCCTCAATATAAATGAGATACTTCCTATAGCTCTCAGGTCTTCAAGTCACACCCAAATGAGAAAGTGCTCTTTCTCAGGGGACCTTGCTATGTGCCTGTGTTGGAGGTGAGTTTACTTAGGTCAAAGAGGTCCTTCAGCCATGAGGTTTTATTTGAGGCAAGCAATGGGGCTACATGAGCTAAAGTCCTTTTTTTTTTTACATAGCTCTGCCTTTTATACTTCTAAGTGTGAATCAGAAAGTGAAGAACTCAGAGAACATTTCTTGTAGCATCTGAGCATCATAGGATTGTATCCTTTTGGAAAGTTTTGTTC
This sequence comes from Ramphastos sulfuratus, assembly GCA_013399055.1. Taxonomy (NCBI): domain Eukaryota; kingdom Metazoa; phylum Chordata; class Aves; order Piciformes; family Ramphastidae; genus Ramphastos; species Ramphastos sulfuratus. Next base: position 95,471 of record WBNM01018732.1, on the reverse strand, counting down.
TTATAACATTGGTACTTGGGAGGGCAGTGGAAATTCAATCTATATAGTGATTTTTGGGTGCCTGAGCTACCAGACTATTATGCTGAGTGTAATTGGTGAAGGGATGGCACTTATCTTTCACTGCCCAGAGTCAGTGGCTTTTAGCAACCCCCTGAATCTGCAGTCTGTCATCTCTTCAGACAGATCATAGACATCTCCCCCAATCCATTCTTCTCTTAAAGGGGATGCTGAGCAGGAACACAGGATTAAAGCAAGTGAAGTTTGCTCGCAGCTGCTAGGTCCTGTCTGTTCCACTTAGCATCAGTGGTATTAAATGCTGCCTTTTGGGTGTCAGGTTCTGTATGTGTGTAGCACCAAATTGCCGGCACAATCCAAGGTGCTGATCGTTCTCCCCTCGCTGATCGGTTCCACCTTTGTATCTGTTTCCTACCCCACTGACTAGTGTCAGCAGCCTGTTTGATCTTGAATGAATTAGCACCAAAGAAATAGCTGATAAAAAAAATACACATTACCACCAAGAATGCTACAGAGCAGGAATTGACTTCCTGAAATCAGCATTCAGGAACCATCTGGGAACTCTGTGTCTAGCAACAGGCTGTGTTTTGCCCCAAATATTTTAGCCTGATTAAAAATTTGTCTCAAAGGGAAGAACTAGTTCCAACACAGTAACAGTGCTTTGTGCTGAGGCACTCAAAAGAGAAGGTTTCCATCATGTGAGTGTGGATTTTGACACTGCACGAGGAAGTTGTCTTTCACACAGAATGGGCACTGAGTGCTTGTGTCTGAGTATGAAATTTCCTCCAAGTACATGGATGTTGACAGGGCAGGGGATATGCATGTCCCAGACTAATCTTTGGAGAGGAACACAGCAATGAGAGCAGTGGTAATAATGAGAATGGGCAGCTTATGTCAATGAGCTTTTTGGGAACCAACACAATCCTGGCTGCTGTGGTGGACTAGAGCCAGAGAAACCTCTCTTTTGGGACATCATTTGTGGAACATCCTGAGCTTTGCTTTCGAGGCAAGGAACCTTTCTGTGGAACATCCTGAGCTTTGCTTTCGAGGCAGGGAACCTTTCTGTGGAACATCCTGAGCTTTGCTTTCGAGGCAGGGAACCTTTTTGTGGAACATCCTGAGCTTTGCTTTCGAGGCAGGGAACCTTTTTGTGGAACATCCTGAGCTTTGCTTTCGAGGCAGGGAACCTTTTTGTGGAACATCCTGAGCTTTGCTTTCGAGGCAGGGAACCTTTTTGTGGAGCATCCTGAGCTTTGCTTTCGAGGCAAGGAACCTTTTTGTGGAACATCCTGAGCTTTGCTTCGAGGCAAGGAACCTTTCAGAAGTATCACAGTATCACAGTATAGCAAGGTTGGAAGAGACCTCAAAGATCATCAAGTCCAACCCACCACCACAGACCTCGAGACTAGACCATGGCACCAAGTGCCACGTCCAAACGTGCCTTGAACACCTCCAGGGACGGTGACTCCACCACCTCCCTGGGCAGCCCATTCCAGTGGGGAATGACTCTCTCAGTGAAGAACTTTGTCCTCACCTCGAGCCTAAACCTCCCCTGGCACAGCTTGAGACTGTGTCCTCTTGTTCTGGTGCTGGTTGCCTGAGAGAAGAAAGCAACCTCCTGCTGGCCACAACCACCCTTCAGGTAGTTGTAGACAGCAATAAGGTCTCCCCTGAGCCTCCTCTTCTCCAGTGTTCTCATCTGTAATTGATGTCAACCTCCTGCAGGTACTGTCTCTGGTCCCATGTCTGGTTTTTTTGTGTTGAAGCCTTTTGTTCATTTCTCACCCCTAAATTTAGTGAAATTAGGGAATTCCATTTGCTCCAATGCCTGAGACAGAACTGCAAGGGCTCTTGCACAAACAGGTGTGTGGCATCTCTGTAGAAAACTTCCCTTATCTCTTGAGGGGAAAAATAACTCTCTGAGAACCTTGGTAGCTATTTTGCTTGATTTCAGAAACATAATCCTCAGTTGTAAGAACTTCCAGGAGCATCCCCTCCTGCCAGGCCACCAACCAGTGCAGTGTATGGTAGAGAAAAGTGCTGGAGAAGATACACTTGAAACATGTCCTTAAAACCAAAACATCCCTCTTCCCAATGTCAGCTATGGTTTCAGCTGTCTTCTAGCATGGATACTCCCATGAACAGAGCACAGCATTTTTTTCTGCTGCTGTATTAAAAGCCCTCAGCCTTGTCTTAGTGATATCTTTATCAAATTCTTGTTGAAATATGAGGTTTGTTTTGTTTTTTTTTTAAATCACACACAGACACACAACCCAGCAGTGAAAGCTCTAACTTAACGCCTTATGTTCTTCTCAGATTTCCAAAGCACTGAGGCCTTGAGAATATGTTTCCAATATCCTCTCATCTCTCTCTGTTAGTGTTTTACTCAGCTCCATGCTGTGGAGGTCCTGACCCCTGCAATCTCCAGGGGAAGGGGGTGGGAAAGGGGGTCAGGCCATGTTCGAAAGCTGCAGGCCACAGCCTGTGAAATAAGCCCAGTTTCCTCCGCTCCTTTAATACATTTAACCTGGAAGAGGCCGTTGCTGGCCAAAGATTAGATTACCAATGTTGGCATGTTTGGCCTAACAAATGGCAAATGGATGATGTGCCAGGCAACAGCTAATCGCTGCTGACACAGATCTATTGCGAGGCCTTTGCAAGGAGGGGATAGTTCATGTCTGCAGTGAAGTTTTGTCTTGACGACTGAAAGGAGAGTCGAGAAGGCCACCGCAGTACCTGTCTCTTTGAATTGGAGGCCTCCCAAACTCTGTGTCATTTTCTAAAGGTCTCACTGGCCCTCTCAGAGGACCATCTAAATGTCCTGGCCTCCTCCAGGCAATAGGACATGAGAGCTTGAACCTTTCTCCTAGCCAACTTGCTCCGCCTGTGTGCATTTCTATACCTGCCTTTATCTTGACTGTCACTAATTCCTGGACTAAAACAAAGCGGAATTGTTTCTGCTGTGTTGATTTGAAGGGGCAGTGGGGTCAGGCAGCCTCGCTTGGTGAAACATTTCTCTAAAAGCCGTTCCACAGTCATGGCTTTAGAAGTGTTTTCTGGCTCCTTTTCTGTGATGTGTCTCTCACAAAAGGGCAGAAGCAGGAGGTATGACTGAGGTGCAGGCAGTGTCTCTGTTTAGCAGTTCTTGAGCTTAATTTCATGTTGGCTGTTCCTTGGTTCCTCTGATGTCTCAGGCTCTGTGTCACAGCATCTCCATACTGCTGAGTACCACAGTCACTGAAGAATGAAGGCAGTCATACCAAGTTCACCACATCTGGTGAGCTCTAGTTCCAAGTGTATGCTCTTTTTTTTTTTTTTCTTGTAGGCTGGGATTGATAAGGTCTTGGAAAGACTGTGGTGACACAAAAGAGAGTTTCCTGAATGATAGATTGTCATTACTGTTAGTACCTGGCACCAAAAATGTTCTTTATGTTATAGTCCTACATCTTGGACTTTCTCCAAACACTGCTGTGTGATGTTGAGAGCTGCACTCATTACCTGGATTTTGGTGGTGTTCCAGCCTAGCATACATCCACTCAGTACCATCACACAGGAGTGCATTTTGCCATGTCACAAGCATTCTGCTGAACCTCATCAAAGCAAGCAGCAGAGCCTGGCTCTTCTTTCTGTTCTGCAAGCTGCTCTCTCATTTTTTTCCCTAGCTCTTTTGTTTCCACAAGAATATTTTCCCCATAACTTTGGAGTGGTGTTTTTGGGCTTGCTCTGTTTTCTTCTCGGGCATGCAGAGCACTGATAGTCAGGTGCTGGTATGGTTGCCACGTTCAGGTGTGAAGCTCCTTTTTGCATTGCTTCCCATCATGATCATGTGCTCTTTTTAATGAGGACTTGACATGTATAACTGTCACTGCTACCCCCTTCACCTTTCTTACGTGGCCCAGCAAGAAATGCCCCTCTGTGAGTGTAATCAACCTGCAGCTTGAAATAAGGAGCAGTTTAATAGCCAACACAAGATCTCAGCTCCTTTCCTAGCTACTATCCTATATAGCCTTAGACTAATTGTCTCTTAGCTGTTCAGTTCTTCAAATCTCAAATTAGATCTGAATGTCTTGCTGAATAAATGAGCTCAGAAGGCTTACCAGGGCAGCAAGAAGGAGGAGCAGAATCACCCTGAACCACCGAATAGTCTAAGCAAGGTTGGGGGAAGGAGATTGTAGTGAGATTCTCTGTAGTTTGGCATAGTAAGGCCAGTCTGTGTGGAAAATCAGAGGATTTAGATGAGACAACAAATAGATGAGGCAACAAATAGGCTGGGATTCAACGAAGAGGGCATATGTTTTGTTTGCCTCGCTGAACTGATGGCATCAGATCCATAGCCTTTCTGCTCTCCTGTGAGCATTTAGAGCTCATATGCTTGATGGCAGAATATCATTCTGGTACCTTTCTTAAGAAGGCATCTGTACAATGGTAGTTGAAGCTGTTGACAGCCTGGTTGGCTGCCAGTCAACTTTATCCTCGGTCCCTGATTTCAGTTATAAGTATTTCTGTGGCAGATCAATCTTATGCACCTAGATGATTCATGGCTTCATAAACCTTGTCAGACTAGGATGTATCATGAGTAATTTTTAATTTGCTGTAGAACTCAACTGATTTTAGACTAATAACATTTGTCGAGTCAACAAGAACTGTCTGTGAGGAAACCCAAGCAGTTCTCCAAGGAGTATTCCTCCTATCTTGAAATGTAAGATGTATGATTGATGTCCAGGAGTAACTCTTTGGAAGCACCTGTGTTGTCTTTTGCAGATACAGGGAATCCAGGTGACCAATTTAGATCTGGAAAGCTAATAGTCACGGGAGATGAATCCCAGCTTTGGAGAAGAAGTCTGTGCTGTAAGTTGAAGACTGAATACCTAGGTCTGGTCTCCTGGTGCCTTCAACACCATTGCCAATGAAGTCCTGCTAAATCTGCTCCGTGCCGTAGCAGGAATGGCTAAGTGCTGTCTGAAATGGCTGCTCTTCCTTTGTGTGTGTTCCTGCATTTTGGACAGTGGCTTATACTGGTGATGGCAGAGCTTCCCAATGGCTCCTATCTTGTTCTTGGCTATTGGGCTGTCCAGTGCTTTATTACTTCTATCCTGACAAGATGTGTTTCTCTATTTTATTTCTAGCAGGTCTGTTGGTACCAGGAGGAGTGTGAGATTTGGCTTTGCCAACAGTTACTGAAGGAAGAGCACTGAATGTGTCTGGGTATTGCTGACACTCATGAATTTGGGAGTTTGTTTACCTTCTGGCTTTGGAGTGTTTTTTTCTATTCATAGCTGATTTGGGGAATACTGTAACATTTTCTTTAGCTCTAGTAACTGGAGGATATGGTCTAGTCTCGAGGTCTGTGGTAATGGGTTGGACTTCATGATCTTTGAGGTCTCTTCCAACCTTGCTTATACTGTGATACATGTGTGAGCAGGATAGACTTCTGTAAAGGTTGAAGGCTTGCCTACTTTATTAGAGCAGCGGTGGCCCTGAAGGAGGGAGAAGAGGTGGGTGAGAAACTGTAGCTAAAGACACATTTGCAGCATTGCTGTTGAAATCAGTAAATATGCTTCTAACTTACACCTGTATACAAGAGTAGTAAAAAATACCAGCTGTGAGTTTCAGTTTGTATGCAAATGTGTGCTTATGTCCTTGGTTAGATGCACTGGGATTGTGTGCTCCCAGTTTGCTTGTTACCTGTGTCCCACTCTTGTGGACACAGTCCTGTGTAGTCACAGGACCTGTGTTGTCAGTGACATTTCAAATGCTAACAGTCCAAGTGAAAACAAGGAAGGGAAACAAAACAAACAAAAAAAAAAAAGATACATTTTTGCCAGGGGATATGTTTGCTGCTTGGGTTTTCTTTAGAAATGAAGAGGAAAACTTAAGGGTGAGGAGGCAAAGTGGGGCAAATTTGTGTGTCCAGGAGGCTGGAGTTGGAGAAGCCAGACACTGTGTTGCTGTACAGCTCACTTAAGTCTCATCAACCTCTGTCTTGGATGCTGAAAGCTGTTCCTTGGTCATGCGTGCAAAGGCTACGAGATGGGGGCAGAGTAGGACCTGGGGGAAGGAAGAGAAGAGAGCAAAGATGTTGAAGGGGGTGGGGAAGATGTGGAAAAAGAGTTACAGGGCAGAGGAAAGGAGGATGGGTTTAGTTTAATTTGGAGGGACCGTGAGTGAAAGCTGGAGCAGCACACACACACACACACACCCTCTGCTCCACACCCTCACCCCCCAGAAGAAAAAAAAAAAAATCATCACACCGATTTTTTCATGGTCTGGCAGTCAAGTGATAAAATTATCAGATGAGGGTCCCATTCTCCTTTCCTGCAGTCACTTTCGCCAAGTGCACCACGTCTGAAATAATGAAGCAGATTTGATTAAATTTTCGCTGGCTGAAGCAGCCACGCTAATTTGGAGATGGGCTTATTAGTTTAATGACCGATCCGAATAATCAGAATTCATTAGCATTAGTGCCACTATTGTCAGCTCAACATTAGCCCTGGGCTGCAGGACACAAAGATGCAGAGTTATATATTTATATAAAGAGAGGCTGTGTTTATACGCAGTGAAAGAGAGAGGGAGGAAGCCAGAGAAGAAACATACAAGCTGCATTTATGTTTTATGCTCTTATTCTTCTCCTTTCTTGCATATCCTTGTCCAGGAGCAATCTACTAAAAGAAGAATCAAATTACAATGAGGCTTTATTGAGAGAGTGTTGGTCTTGGCCAGCCAAGGGTATCCAGCCTGACGCTCTGGGGTGGGTAAATTTAGAGGCTGAATTTGCAGATAAAGGTAGTTTGGGGCTTACTACTTCTAAGATGTTGTTGACTTGGATGGCCATTACCTGGATCCAGAGATGCTAGGGTGGAGTCTCGGGGTTGGAGCTGGGAGAACCTCCAAGAGGAGCTGAGAGGCTTTAAGGTATTTAATCTGCTGCACGTAAAGCGTGTTTGAAACAGTTATCTGTCAGTTGGTGAAAGGCTTTCAGAAAGACTTTGGGCCTCATTTCCTGTCATCACGAAGGTATGATCTGGTAGTTCTACCAAAATCAATGAAGCTTGTAGAAGGTTGGCTTAAATGAAGAGAAAAGAAATTCAGTTCCCAGAGCTCTGATGGTGGTAGCAACTTGGCTGTCAGCTCCAACTACCGCTCAGTTAAATGCAATAAAACAAGATTAATTTAACATTAAGGCTGCAGAGAATGTCAAAAAACACAAATTATGAGCTCTGATGTTTACTCAGGCTGGCTGCATGTCATGTCTGTCTTCTGATAAGCATCTTTTCATGTAGAGAATATGAAGTCCCACACTTGGTAGCAAATGTAGGAATGCGTAAGGCTACACACACTGTAGAAAAGAATGAACGTTGCAGTTGGTATTAATTTTTGTTTCCTCCCATTGATCTTTGCATTTCTTTACATTGATCTTTCAAAGGGTAAAATTGTATCACTATTTCTTTAGGGGTTTAAATTATTCTTGTTGTTAATATTCTTGTTCATGACCTCATCAGTGTTTTTAAATATGTAAAGGGTGAGTGCCAGGAGGCTAGAGCCAGGCTCTGCTCGGCGATGCTCAATGACAGGACAAGGGGTAATGGATGGAAGCTGAGGCATAGGAAGTTTCATTTAAAGATGAGGAGGAATTTTTTCCCTGTCAGGGTGACAGAACCCCAGAACAGGCTACCCAGGGGAGTTGTGAAGTCTCCCTTTCTCGAGGTACTCAAAACTCACCTGAATGCTCTCCTGTGTGATCTGGTCTAGGAGATCCTGCTCTGGCAGGGTGGGGTTGGACTGGATGAGCTGTTGAGCATTCTGTGATTCTGTGATCCAGGCATGTCTGTGTCACCTTTGAGCTGAAGTGTACAGGGAGACTTCAGTTTCCAGAGGATATTTCCAGGTACTTACCCATCACTCTAAATTCTGTGAGACAGTAGTTTTATTACTCTAGATTTGACTTCACACGTGGGCGTACGCCAGTCTCTCTTACTCTGCGTGACTTACCATGCCCCTGCACTGCGTCAGAGATGTGTGCTGGGAGAGCCATAAAGATCTAAACTGGACCTGATAGATGTTGTGTCTACATCCATTTAATTACTGTTGAAACACAGGTGGTTATAAGGCAGTATCTAATACATCTTGCTTGTTTGCTTTCCCCCATTGCTTCGCTGCTTTGAACAGAGGTGCTTTTCTTTTCATCTTTACGACTCACCTGAAGGGGCATTCCATCACAATTATATTGACAAAGTAAGATATATTCAAATAATATCTCAGAGACTGGGAATAAATCACTAATATTTGGTGAAACATTATAACACCCATCTGTCCATGACCTGGGCTTATTTATTGATGTATTGGGGAGAGCACAAAGCACTGGAGCCAGGTGAGTAATGGCAAAGCCAAAAGCATTTACAAGCATAAGGATGATTGACTACAGTGAGTTTCTCCACCTGATTCATTTAAACACTCCTGGAAGTCCTGTGCTGCAGGAAGATACATTCATTTTAACTTCAGAGCTTCAACTGTCATGTTTAGTTAATTAGAAGGTGTTAGGTGATAGGTTGGACTTGATGATCTCGAAGGTCTTTTCCAAGCTGATTAATTCTGTGAAAATGGGGTCTTTGGCCCTTTGAGCTTCTCTGTAGTTAGAAAGGTCCATAGCTATATCACAGCCTTCCTGGTTACTAGTGTTTAAGGATAGGCAAGGAGGCTCTTCAAGTCTGGTGCCTCAGAGGACTAAGTCTTTTGGAGATTGCATCTGCTGTAAGCTCACTTGCTTTCGTATAACCATTGGCATTGGTTGCATTACTCGGGTATGGAGAACTGAAAAAATTCTTTGCCTTTCCTAACTCTAGGTCCTCAATAGTTACACCTTTTAGGATGCTTCCTTTCACCTTACTCTGGATTGTGTCACAGTTTTGTCTGCCAAGGTCTTTACAGTCACTGCCAGTCTGGTCTGGCAAACAAGTTGTTCCTTGAAGAATTAGCTGGGCTATTATAAAACCCTTTCGCCTTTCTGGTTTTGGTGTCTCCAGAAACTCCCTTCTGCGTGACTCTACAGGTTTTGGTAATTTAGTGCTACTTGAAATTTTCCTTTTTCCTTCTCCTACAGAGATACGCAACTTCGTGGACTAGTTTGGCACTTTGGGACATGGGTTAATGGCCTTGAGGGTCTTAGATTGGACTCAGAGGTATTTTCCAAATGAAACAGTTCTGTGATCCTTTGATACTGTGATAATAGCAGGAAGCTGCTGTTACTGTAAATATTACCTGTTCATATAAAAGCTTTTTAAAACTCTTGAAAATAATTTTTTTTAATATAGGTTCTTTGACTTAGGAAGTTTTAATAGAAGTTCTCTAGCCTTGACTAGATGTTTGAGGCATGCTAGGAGTATAAAATTAAAACCCAAGAATTGGAGGAAGACAACAGGTGATATTTTCCTCATCTCTTAGCTTTTGAGTAGCCTGCTTTGCTGAACAGCTTACTTTGCAGTTCAGCCAAGTTAGCAGGAGATAGAGGTAGTTGGGAGGAAATTGTTACAGTATTCCAGAAATGAATCAAACCAAAAGTGGTCAAAATCTTTTGATTCTCAAGCACAGAAAAAGAAGCTGTTGTATCCAACTAGGCTGTCTTTTCCTGGACAGCTACTTGGTGGAACAAATTGAAGGAACTCAGGTATTTGCTTGTCATTCGGGGAAAGAGAACCGAGTCTTTCTGAAGAAGAGATGGATCTTTAGGAGAGAGATCTGGAAACCTCCAAAGGCCAAATGTCATTTTGCAAACTGTGTGTTTCAGAAGTAGTACATAGGGGCAGCACTCAGTTGGGATAGCCTGGTCTGGCAAACTGAAAATAGGGCAACTTGTAAGTGTAATGGGGAAGAGAGAACTTTGAACACAGCAGAAAGGGGAGAGCAGTCAGTGAGCAGGCAATGTTTGTCCCTTTGTTATTTATTGTTAACCAGAGATAAACTTTCTGCAGCAGACTGGACTTAAATGCCAATGGTGTGGTATTAGGGAGCATCTAGAGCTGAGGTCAGAGTCTGTGTGGCTGTGTTTTCAGGAGTATCAGATAATTCAAACTGATGTTAGGGATCACTTCTTTCACTTGGTGTAGTTTACTGAGCCTTATTTCTGGACTCTTGGTTAATCTCATTGTTGCACTGCTGAGATTCTTGTCACTGATTTGATTATTTCTTTGGTGTCTCCTCGTGATTGCTACTCCTGGGATTGGGATCTTTGTAGAAGTCCTTGTTTGTGTTTAGCCATCTGCATAAGTGAATGGACTTTGATTGCTTAGTTCACCAGCATCTGTCTTCTTTTGGAAACCTGCCCTTCTGTAAGAGATTCAATAGATCTTAAGTTCTTTGAAATCTGGTGCTGATTTGATGGCTTTGAGTGCCTTAAGAATCTGACTTGTAGCTGATTCAATAGTCTGACTCCATCTTTCAGTTCTTGATATAGTTCAGGGTGATACTTTTTAACCTTAAATTGCTTTTTGGTCTCTCTGTTCAGGCTGTACTGGGCGTTGGAGCTATTGATCCTGGGTTTTGCTTTGGTATTAACTTGTTGTGCAGATGAGTCATTTATTTTTCTCTGTGATCCATTGTCTGTAAGCTGGAGAGTCTGACTATGTCCAGCTTTTACACTGGGTTTGATGCTCTGTTGTATCCAGAGGGAAGTAACTGAAATTGTTAGCTCCTCACTGGATGAGGAATTGGCTGGATGGTTGCACTCAGAGTTCTGGTCAACAGATGAAGACCAGTGAAGAGTGGTGTCCTACAGAGATCAGTACTGGGACCAGTGTTAACTTATGATATTTGTTGGTGATATGGACAGTCCATTGTTAGTGATATGGAGAGACATTATAGTGTCCTTCAAGTACCTGAAGGGGGCTACAGAAAAGCCTGGGGAGAGACATTTCACAAGGGCTTGTAGTGATAGGATGAGGGAGAAGAGATTGAAGCTAGAAGAGGGGAAATTTAAACTGGATACTAGGAACAAATTTGTTACAGTGAGAGTGGTGAGACTCTGGAGCAGGTTCCCTAGGGTGATTGTGGATGCTTCCTCCCTGGAGGTATTCAAGGCCACCTGGTCTAGTGGGAGGTGTCCCTGCCCATGGCAGTGGGTTGGAACTGGATGATCTTTAAGCTCCCTTCCAAACTAAACCATTCTGTGGTTCTGTGAAATAGGCTCATTTGGCTTTTCCTGTCCTTCCTTTTCCCTCTGACCTGACAATGGCAATGTCAGAAGATTGCTACTTACATGGGAATCACCATACTGGATTCAATCAGTGACCTCTGCAAGTGAAACCAGAGCCAGATGCTCTAGATGAAAGTGCATGAGTTCCACTGAATGAAGAATTTTGTAATTATTTGCCCACAGATAAATTAATTTCTTAGCTCAAGTTCTAGCCCCAGATGTACAGAATAAGGAAGTTACTGTCTGGGGGCTTCTGTCTTCTAATTCCTTCCAGCAAATGGATGCAGTAAACATTAGAGGTGCCTCTTCTTCTTTGTACTTTGCATGCTCCTTCCCTTGTGGCAGGAAATTCTGGCTGCATAATAATGCATTGTGTTGTGCATTTAACTTGAGTTCTTCCTTTACTGCACCTGTTTACTGCAGAAATTCTACCAAACTGTCAGGCACTTAAGAGCTGCAGGATTATAAAGATATCTTAGCTCTGACTATGAAGAAAGGTCCCCAAAACCAAACTGTTTAGAAACTCTGGTCTTTCTCATGCCCTCGACTTTGTTTTGTGTCTCAAATGTTGCCCATGTAAGAGGGTGCCTGAAGCACAGCTGGCATGCAGGCACCTTCACAAGACTGGGAAGGGTGTATGTGTAACAAATCCTGTGGCCTTATACCTTCATAGGGTAGGATTATACTTGGTCTGCCAGTCTCGCTGTATTTTGATGGGAGACTGCTGTAAGGTAGGTGTGCAAAGGGGTGTTTGAACGGGGAGATTTGATATCAGCTGAAAAGGTGTCTTTGGAGATCATGCTGAAACTTCCTCATAGTCCTGAACTATGAGATTTTTGAAGCCTTAGTTAATGTTGGTCAAGTGGTTTCAGAGCCCTTTCCTTTCAGTTAGGGGCTGCTTCATTACAAACTGGACTTTCAACATGTTCTCCCTCTTTCTAGGGAACAGTAAGTGGCCCTCATTTCACTTTAAGCAGATGCATACTGCATACAAATTCACCATAGTGAAGTTCTGCAAGCCATACACAATAAGCCTTTCTTCCATTAGTTTTAGTTGGTATTCTTGAGCACTAATATTTGAACTGGGATTCGATTCTACAGACATTCAGTTGATCTTGCTGTGTCAGCATTGGCTCCAACTTCTTGTTTCTCCGCTGTCTCAGCTGGCAGATGAGGAGGTTTGGATGAGGATGGTCTGGGTGCTTGTTTCCTCTCTGAGCATGATGAGGGGAAACACCTGCATATGCTTGCTTCTTCACTAGTTGGTTGTTAACAATCAGATACAGAAAAATTGGCACTGAGGGTGTTCCCTGCACAGTTGAAATGACTGCTGGCATCTAGCCCACCTTTCTGTGAGCTCAGGTTCTCTGTCTTTTCGTAGTACTGCACCAAAGACTCAACTAGCGTAAGACTGGCATTGCCAAAAGGCAGCCAGAAGGTCCAAGTGACCTTCAAGTGTCCGCTGAAGTGTGGATAGCTGTGGGGAATGTCCTTGAATTATGTACCCATGGGGACTTCAAAGGGTCATAAACACTTCTGTGACTTATGAAAAGGGAGGAGTAAGCTCGAGTGACCTGAACTTGAGTGTGGAGAGTCGAGAGATAACACAGAGTGGTGTCAGGAAAAGCTGTGTGTGTAGGCACTCGTTAAGGAGCCAGGACATTGAAGGGAAATGGGAGTCTCCCACAACAGGATAGCTGCTAGCATATGTGACAGAAGAAACCAAATCTTCCAGAAATATGAAAGGATCACCGTACTGTGTGTAATTACAGGGGTGAGAAACCACTTCTGCTCCAGTAGAGGTAAAGCAAAGTTTAAGCTCTGTGTAGGATGTCTGGATGTCAGTTCTGTTGACTGCATAACCGCAGGGAATGAGTCAACTGGAGCTGACCAGTAATGCTTTTCCCCAAGCCATGCCAGCTCTAGTCTGGGCTAATCAAGAACGTGTCAGCTTGATGGTACGAGGATGAGTAAGTCTGCAACACCTAAAAGCTGGCATGAGAGAAGTGCACTGCAGTTTCCCACCCAGCTGGCATGTCTCTGCGGCCAGCAGGCGCGGCGTGAGCCAAGTGCGTAACAGAGTGACAGTATGATTTAGAGCCTGGGTGTTTAAGTGCAAGGTTCTCACACAGGAGCCTCTCGGAGGTGAACAGCCTCTGTGCCACTGGAGGAAGAACTTGTGACATTGCATTGACTATTGGGCAAAGTTTCTTTGACTGCTCTTGCAGCAGGCATTGGAACAGGGAGGTGGTGGAGTCACCATCCCTGGAGGTGTTAAAAAAACGTGTGGACATGGCACTTGGGGACGTGATTGAATGGCCACGGTGGTCACAGAATCACAGAAACATGCAGGCTGGCAGAGCCCCTCAGGATCACAAAGTCCAACCTAGAATCCTACTCTACAGGATTCACCTTAAACCATATCCCTAAGCACCACATCCAAATGACCCTTAAACACATCCAGAGTGGGTGACTCCACCACCTCCCTGGGCAGCTCATTAAGTGGTGGTAGGTTTGTGGTCGGACTCGGTCTTAGAAGTCTTTTTCAACCTTAATGATTCTATAATCATTCTCTGCAAGCGTGAGGTAGTTGTTCAGGTTGGAAACTCCTTTAATTCTGCCCTGTGATGTGCGATCTCTGCTGCTGGTTCAGAGCATTTCTGGGGGCTGGCTGATTGTACCTGCAGCCCCTTGGCACAACACTTACTCTTCCCAGTGACTCACACAACACCTCACTTAGCCATCCCCACCCAAAGGCACAAAAGGAAGCCATGGAACAAGCAGCTCTCTTGGGTTGCTAGGGAGTGACAGCACAAAAGCTCTCTTTGGAGAGGCATTGTGGGATATAAGCTGTGCACCTATACAACCCTTGGTGCTTAATTTGCCTGATGCGTTAGTGTGAGTTTCTTGTACCTCAAGAGATGGTGCATTATCTTCTGGTTTTGTGGAAGGCCAATGCCATCATTCTGTCCTCTGGTTGCCAGCTGGCAGCCAGAGCAAAACCAATGACTGTGGAAGGCCAATGCCATCATTCTGTCCTCTGGTTGCCAGCTGGCAGCCAGAGCAAAACCAATGACTGTGGAAGGCCAATGCCATCATTCTGTCCTCTGGTTGCCAGCTGGCAGCCAGAGCAAAACCAATGACTGTGGAAGGCCAATGCCATCATTCTGTCCTCTGGTTGCTGGCTGGCAGCCAGAGCAAAACCAGTGACTGGGGAAGGTGGTGGGTTGGCTGCAGAGCAGATCTTTGGAAGTAGATTGAGCCTTAATGCCATGGCTGGGACTTCCAGACTCCCAGTTCTGTAGGGATGTTGTGGGGGCAGCCTCATTCTCACTGTGGTGTCCTGGGGTTTGAGCTGGTAGAGGCTTTGCCCTTCCCCTAGCGTTGGTCCCCATGATGAGTGCCAGCAGGAGTCTCTGGCACCTGAGACAGCTTCTGCTTCTGTTCCATTTGGGCAAAAAGGGAGAAGTTCACTGGGAATACTTAGAATGCACTTCTGCTGTCTCATGGCAAATTCTGATTTCTGGTCACCTAAAGTGGGTCAGTGCAAATCATTCTCTGTGGGCAACCACTGACAGCCACAGTGTGGTTCTGAGAGGCTGTTTAGGAAAATGATAAACTGAGAGGGAATGAGCTGTTGCCTGCTTCAGTGGTACAAAATGCAGCTTTGATATTTCTCCTTGGCTGTCTCAGTTTCCACTTAAAAGAAAAAATATTCTTTTCAATAAAGAGGTTCCTGACAGGCAATTATTGCAACACTGGCACAGATTTTCCTTTCTCAAAATTGCCTCACTTAAAGTGAGACAAGATTACAACACTTCTTGGCATCTACTGGTCAGAGGCATGGAGCTGGCTTACCTCTATGTTTTGTAGTTCTTCACGGCTTGTGACAGAGTAGGGATGCCAAAAGGCATAAAAAGGTGTAAAAATCTTTCCTTTTCAAAGTAATCAAATAATTGGAATGTTTCTCACCTCTGGCTTAAGACTGTTGGGATTGATCCAGTGGCATATGGTAACCTTGAATGACCTCCAGCACAAACCTCAGAGTTGTCTCTCTGGTTTTCCTGTGTCTGAATTCTCCTCTGCAATCTCTCCTCATTCCTGGTGATGTTAACAAAACACCATACAGCCCTCTAGTATTCTCTTGAGGTTCTCCCCAGCTTTTTTGTAGGCCCCCTTCAGACACTGGAAGGCCACAAGAAGGCCACCTGAGAGCCTCCTCTTCTCCATACTGAACAGCCCCAACTCTTTCAGTCTGTCCTCAGAGCAGCTCCATTCCTCTGAGCATCCTCGTGGCCCTTCTCTGGTCACACTCCAGCATGTCCACATCCCTCCTGTCCCAGGGGCTCCAGAACAGGATGAAACACTCCAGATGGGGTCTCACCAGAGTGGAGTAGAGGGGGAGAATCACCTTCCTCGACCTGCTGCCCACACCTCTCCTGATGCAGCCCAGGCTTTGGTTGGTTTTCTGGGCTTTTCTGGGCTGCAGGTGCAGCAGGGATAGTTTAAAACAAGGATAATGGCAGAGTTGGATGGTTGAGTGCTGGGCCGCAAACCTAGAAAGCAGTGGGTTTATGACCAAGTCATTGCCACTACTTTTGCCACAGCCTTTTTGTTTGTTCCCAGGCAGAATGTCCAGAGTTTCTGGAACCAGGGTAATGAGTTTTAAAATACATATTTTTAAAAGATCATTTTAAAAATAATAATAAAAAAGCCATGATGTTGGAGTAGGCCACTCTGTTTATACTTGTACAGCAATTTGAGCAGCAACTGGTTTGGCTAGAGTTAAACTTGCCAGGCTTTTAGTTGCTGTGATGGTTTGGGTGTTACCCACCCCACACACACAATGAAATCACCAGACTAGACTTAGACAGCTGGAAGTTAAGGAATGAAGCTTTATATTCACATCTTAGCACAATATACAAGGAGGTATTTACAATATATTACAAATATTTACAACTGTATACAGAAATATAGAAGTTAAAGGTGATAGAGAAACACAATACCCCTACCAGAAATCAGAGTCCCCAGGAGGGGCTCCCAACCACCCTTCCCCCTTCTTTCAACCCCCCTACCTTATCCCAGGGTCTGCTTTATGTGCAAGGTGAGTTTGGAGGATCGGGGGGGAGGGTAGAAGCAGGATGATTAGTTGGGTTACACAGATCCAAGCAGAGCAGCAGAAGCCCAGGGAGAAAAGAAACAGCCACCAACTCCAACAGAGACACTGTCTTATCTATGTTTGTGTCCTTGTTTATATACATCTCAGCAAACCTGGGAGTGAAATAGCCATCACCATTGTTTCCTTTTCACAGCCTATAATCAATTTTTTTCTCATTAAACTATTCCAATTAGCCTCAAACTAGCACAGTCGCCAACCTCAGGAACAGGACTCTTCTGTCACCTGACAGAAAGCTTTGAGAGGATGCAAGGTTGTGAAGTTGTGTTTAAATTCAGCTCTGGAGAAGCTGAGATGTTGACAAACTAGATATATCAGACTGAGGTAGGGAGGGGAAGACAATTCCTTCAACCATGAAGATATCCTCCACTTTGGGGTAAGACAGTGAAGGTAAGCCAAAGAAGGGGAGGAAGAGGCCATATGCAGCATCTGAATTACTGTTTTTTATCCAGAAGAACTGTTAAATCTGTAAGATTCTAATGGAAAAGACCTTTGAGATTAGTTTGTTCCAGCACTGGATTATTGGGATCAGAAGGCACCCAGATCTCAGACAGTTGGCTTTGCTTTGCCACCCAAATAAGGTGGTTTTTTCTGCTCCTGAGGTAGGAGGATTTGCCCACTGAGCTCCTGGAGCAGCAAGATGAGAAAGTCAAAACAGCAGTGATGGACAAAGAAGCTGATGTAAGAGAAAAACAGATGCAAGGCTCCAACTAAGAACTGAACAGACACAGAACTAGGGGGTTTAGCTCCCCTGAACTTGAAAACCAATTCTTCTCACGGTGATTATTCCTTCTGGGTTTTTGTGGCTGGATGGACCCAGAATAAGAAAATTCTGAAGCTCTTCAGGAAAGTTCGTTGTGGTATCAGCCACCTGGCAGTCCAGATTATAGCTGCAGTTAAATTCAGATAAAAATCTGTGCTTGCTTTGATTCAGCAAAGCAATTAAGCATGTGCTTTAGATCCGCTTGGGATTTGAGTGTAACCTTAAAGTTAAGCATGTACTTAACGTTTTGCTGAGCTGCAGCCTGAGTCTTTAACCCTTACTGAGATATAAACTCCTTTCTAATGAGGGTTGGCCTGTAATAGGGCTGTTTCTCAATAATGTTTGATATTTTTTTTGCAAGCTAGAAGTCTTTCTCTCAGCTTCAGTGGGCTTTGGATTAGCGCCCAAGAATGCAATCCAGAAATAATAATTTACCATATTTACATTGCATGTAAATTATACATGAAGAAATGAAATGGTGTAATGAATCAACCACAGGGGCTTTTCTTCTGCTCTGATACCAGAGGAGAAACAGCCTGTAGGCAGCTCACAACTTTTCCTACTAATACTCTTGAGCCCTTCTCTTATTAAGTCTTCTGTTTTCTCTGGCAAAGCCTCCCCTAATGTTACCCTCAGTACAACCTTCTTAGTCCATAAATGAGATTTTGATTCTGCTCTTATTAAAATGTACCTTTGAGCACCAGATTTACTGGTGGGAAAATCCCATTAAGAATTTCTGAAATACCCTTTCAAGGTCTGATACTTTTTTAAGAGGATAGGCAAAACTTCACACTCCTCACAATTATCTGTGCTATAGCTGATATTTACATTCACTGCTCTGACAGAATGAAGGGAAGAAAGCAGATCCTCAGGTCGTGTGTTTTAATGCCTTTGCTGTCTGAAGGGTGTGGAGGCTCCAAAATGGTGCTTGCTGAGGTTTTGAACCTGCTTTGTTTTGTCTGTGTTATTAAGCAGTCCAGGATCCAGTCCTTAGACCTTGCAAATGTGAGAGTGAATGCACAGGTACAAGCAGGAGCTCACAAAGCAGGGATATATTTTGCATGCAGAAGGCTGTACCTGCCAGATGTTCAGTCTAGGGCCTGCCTGTCCCTGCACTGCCATGGGTGAGTGAGGTCCATTATAAGTGCTCTATGGCTTCTGGCTTTAAGGGGCTGCACTTGTTATAGAATGGGTTGGGTTGGAAGGGACCTTAAAGATCATCTGATTCCAGTCCCCCTGCCATGGGCATGAATGCCTCCAAGAGACCAGGCTGCTCAAGGTCTCACCCAACCTGGCCTTGACCATCTCCAGGGAAGGGGCATCCACAATCTCCCTGGGCATCCTGTTCCACTGACTCACCACCCTCACTGGAAAGAATTTCTTCCTAATCTCCACTCTAAACCTCCTCTCTTCCAGCTTCAATTTGTTCTCCCTCTTATCCTATCACTGTAAAAAGTCCCTCCTCAGCTTTCTTGGAGCTCCATTTCAGGTACTGGGAGGCTGCTAGAAAGTTTCTCTGGAGCCTTCTCTTCTCCAGGCTAAACCATCCCAACTGTTGCAGCCTGTCCTCATAGGGGAAGTGCTGCAGCCCATCATAGAATGGCTTTGCTTGGAAGGGACCTCAAAGATCATCCAGTTCCAACCCCTTGCCATGGGCAGGGAATTTTAATTTCATCAAGAAAGGCAACAGTGAAAGGCTTCCCAGGCAGAACTTGCAATCCAGAGAGATTGAATGGAGAGTTTGCAGTAGCTTCTACTGCTTTCATCGCTGGCATCTCTGGCTCTGTTTATTCCTGTGAGGTCTGTGGCTTTCCCCCAGAAACATCTCAGTGTTTTTCCTCCTTTGCTGTCATCCTCTGAGGTGACTGATCCTGTGTTCCCTTCAGCTCACCCTGGGGAGTCCTTGAGTACTGCCAGTCTGAACAAATGCTTCGGATCTAACCTCCATAAGCAGGTTTGAACTGAACCTTTGCTTCAAAATCTGTTCCTTGGGCTAGGTAAAAGATGGCTGCAAAATGCAGAGCTGCTCTTCTTTTGCCAGTTGTTATTACTCCATTTGGTGAAACATTATAGAGTAAGAGTGTATTCATAAATAAATTTAAAAGGATTAATGCATGATGAATAGACTGTGTAAGCATATTACAGGCATGGTTATTATGTGATATAGGTGATCATAAGTCATGGTTAAATGCAACCTATTGACCAACTGGACTCTATAAAAGTCTGTAACAAGACATTAGCCACTTGTTAACAGAGCTAGTAATCATTTATTGATCTTCCATGCAGTATTTATACATCCGCCACCCCACAAAGTGTGGAATTCAATTCCAGGATCTACTTTCAAGTCCCACTTACTATAATGGGTGACACAAATCTCTCACTTATCTATATTTAACTGTCAGATATTGTCAGGACCGGTAAGAGGTGAATGCTGTCCTCAGGTGCCTGTTGGACCTGGGCTGTAGTAATGAGCATTAGTAATACTGAGCTGCCTGGGTTGGAGCTGTGCAGGAAGAAGTAACTGTGAGAAGTGTGGTGATATTTTTACATTTGATTTTGTTTAGCTAAGAAATGAAATATTCAGGTGTTAAAAACCTTCACTAACAGGTATTGAGACCATCACCAGGGGCAGTCCAAGTGATGGTCTTCCTATGAGACCAG
Source organism: Ramphastos sulfuratus (assembly GCA_013399055.1). Lineage (NCBI taxonomy): Eukaryota > Metazoa > Chordata > Aves > Piciformes > Ramphastidae > Ramphastos > Ramphastos sulfuratus. Next base: position 75,671 of record WBNM01018732.1, on the reverse strand, counting down.
GACTGGAATTCTTCATGCCCTCATTTCTGCAGAAGACTGCTACAACTCAAACAGATCCCAAAGCTCCCATAAAAAATGGAGCACACTAACCCATCTCTGCTGAATCTTTCTCTTTGAAAGAAGTAGTAATTTTCAAAAGGAATATTTAGCCTGAATTTTTTTTCTTAGTCCCATCCAAACACAAGTGGGAAAGCAGAGGAAGCTAACCATCTCAACACAGGCAAAGAGTGGTCAGATGTTGGAGCAGGCTACCCAGGGAGGTGTTAGAGCCACCATACCCGGAGCTGTCCAATAAATGTGTAGGCATGGCACAGTGAATCATGTTTTAGTGGGCATGGTGGTGTTGGGTTGATGGTTGGACTCGGTAATCTCAGAGGTCTTTTCCAAGCAGAACCATTCTGTGATTCTGTGGAATAAGGTCCCCAAAGGAGTGCAAATGTTAGAAATACTCCAGTGGCCAGAGATTGGGTAATTGTCTCCCTTTGAAAGATGGGCTTCTGAGGGAGGGCCAAATGGTCAGTGTGGGTTAGGCAGGGAGAAGGGATAAAGATGTGAAAGGTGGATAGAAATGAAAGAGGAAGGGAGAAATGAGGAGTGGGGAAAGGGATGGAGGTAGAAGGAGTTACCCTTGTTAAATGAAGCAGCAGCAGCAGAAGAAATCCCATGGAAAGCCCCTGGTGCAGTGTGCAATGACATTATGGAGAGGCCTGCATTTCTCTCCTCCTTCTAGGAGGAGGAAGCAGAGATTTTATCATGCGAGTGAGAAAAAATGATGGAGTGGCACATCCATGAAGCAATCTAGTGAGGAAATAGAAGACACACAGCCCTGGAGGCTTGGGGAGGATGGCCCTTATTTCTCTGTCTCTCTGTGTTCCTCTGGCTCTGGGACTGGAGCACACACAGCCCATCTGATTTAATAAAGGCAGGAAGCAAACAGTGACGGAGCCATGAGAGACTGCAGATAGGGGTTGAAGAAGGGTCAAACTCATTAGTCATATGATGTTGTGTAGAGTGTGGGGAGGGGGGAGAGGCTTTGAGGGTTAAGAGGAGTGGAAATAGTTACAGCACTCAAAAAATTGATGTTAACATCGCCGACCTGAATGCTGTGCTGCAGCGTGACTTTTGGGGGTAAGGAGAAGATCCTGGCCTTTCATCCTTGCTGTTTTCTCACTTTGAGGCATGATTTTAGATTTTCATTTGTTGCAGCCTGTTTCAGTGTCACCAGGAGATGGCTGTATTTGGTGTTTGTAATACACAGAGACTCAAATCAGGGATCCCTGAAGAGCTGTGGCTGCTTCAGGGTCAAAACATCCACCCTTCAGAAACTTCCTCCTCATCATAGCAGTGCTAAGTGTAAGACTCTCAAACTGTGTATTCCTTATTCAGCAGGGCTTGAAATGAGCCTTTCACTTGAGTGCAGAGATCCTTCATCCTTCAGAGGATGTTTGTTGACCATGGCAAGTGATGAAGCATGAGCTAAAGAAAGGCAGAACAAGCACAGCCACAGCTCATGCCTTTGCTCCTCTTGCTCTGGGAGGAACCTAGCACAGGGTGCCAAGGTGGTCGCTCTGTACAGTGGTGTGCTTTGTGTGTCTTTGGAGCAAGAGCAGCACAGGAGCTACCCTGGCGGCAAGTCTAGGGTGAAGATCATGGAATTGTAGAATGGAAGGGCTTGAAAGGGACTTCAGAAGATCAAAGGAAGATCACCTAGGACAGGTCACACAAGATTATGTTCGGGTGGGTTTTGAAAGTCTCCAGAGGAGACACCACAACCTCTCTGAACGGCCTGATCCAGTGCTCAGCACCCTCTCATTAAAGAAGTTTCTCCTAACATTGAGGTAGAACATCCTGTGTTCCATGTTTGTGTCTTTGCTCCTTATCCTATCATAAGGACTGGCCCCTTCTTGACAACCACCCTTCAGGTATTTGGTCAGAAAGAGTACATTGCTTAATGCCTGTGGTCCAGCATGGAGCCAAGAGCTCAAAAGGATCACAAGGATCTGTCACTGCTGTTATTAGGGAACTTTCCTGAGTATATATTCATTAAATGCACAGTAATATTTTTTTAAGTGGTTCATTGTTTGTTCCAGGGGGGAGTTCAGGAGTTCTAGGTACTGTGTTGTACTGCAGGGTAAACTCTGTTTGTGTATATTTCTAGTGTTGCCTTTTGGTTTTGTTTTGGGGGTTTTTTTGTTTTGGTTTGGGGTTGGTTTTTTTTTGGTGTTTTTTTTGTTGTTTTTTTTTTTTTTTTTTTTTTTTTTTTTTTTTTTTTTTTTTTTTTTTATTGAAAACAAGGATTTAGTTAAAAACAACATGAAACTAAACCCAGTCATTATAGGCATCAGGTCAGAAAACAATGAGAACGGAGCTGAACTTTCCCTCAGAGATGTTTATTGCAGTTCAAGGAGGTTTTATCACTCCCTCTCTCTCTCTCTTGCTGTGGAAGGAAATCCTAAAATAGCACAGTCAAAACGTTTTTCTCAGCATGTTTCTGGTTCAGAAGGAGTTATAATTATTGAGTCATAAAGGATGGGAAAACGGATCTTCTAAATGAAAATATTTTCCTTAAATTTTGCTCCTTCCTAATGTCTCTGAAGTTTTAAATTCAAAATCTTAGGTAAAGCTTCTCTAGCTGGCTAGAGCAGGTCATGTTTCCTGAATTCTCCTTTTCTCTCCTCACTTAAATAAGTGAATTGGATTTGGCAAGAACTCAGCCTCTGCTGGACATTATAAACTCGCTGCTCCTAAAGGCAATTTTTCATTCTTCAGCATCTCCTACCAGCAGTATTGTCTCAAATAAATGAGCTGAAGAATGAGAAGGATCAGGCTGTTAGCAAAACTATGCAGATCAACTCTCTCTGAATATCTTGTCCTGACTTTGTAGCAGCATCTACAGCTTCAGGTGACATCTTTTACAGGCTCTTCTCTCTCTCAGGGCCACTTCATGAGAGCTCTGCAGAAAACCACAAAATGCCTTTTGTGGACCTTTCAGGAACCTGAAAACTCACATCAGGCTTCAAGGGCTGTCTCTGCCTGGAGAAGGGTAGGGATGGGAGACTGACAGAATATAGATGAGGCTGACTAATGGAGGAAGGCTCTATTCTTCATATTTATGTGATGGTTACAAGTGCTGGTGATAAATGGTGAATTAATGCTTATTAGATATGCTGAATAGTTCAGAGCTGCAGCTGAAATCCCGGGAATGCAGATCCTGCCACTTGATGGATGAGGTATAACCTCCTAACAAGTGCTGTGTGACTGGACTGCTTAAAATGCAACATTTGGAATAGATTTCTGTGCTTGTTTGGCCTCCTGTAATTCAAATACACCAAAGGTACCAAAACAACAGACCAAGCCTGAAATTGGCTTAGCTATAGAATCATAGAATCACAGAATTGTTTCAGTTGGAAAAGCCCTCTAGCATCTTTGAGTCCAACCATCAACCTTACGCAGCCATGGCCATTAAATAGTGTCCCAAAGTGCCATGGCCACACATTTTTTGAACACCTCCAGGGATGGTGGACTTCATCACCTCCCTGGGCAGCCTGTTCCAATGCCTGACTGTTCTTTCAGTAAAGAAATTTCTCCTGCTATCTAGTCTAAACCTTCCCTGGCACAATTTCAGGCCATTTCCTTTTGCCCTATCACTTGTAGAAGAGAACCAACCCCCACCTCACTCCAACCTGCTTTCAGCTGATGTCAAGAGCAGTAAGGTCTATGAACATGGCTCTACCTTTCTCCATCCACCAATGTCTGGTTCCTGGCTCAGGTAGGAAGGAACAAGGTAGCAAAAGAACAAGGGGACACAGTCTCAAATTGTGCCAGGGAAGGTGTAGGCTTAATATTAGAAGGAAGTTCTTGCCAGAGAGAGTGATTGGCATTGGAATGGGCTGCCCAAGGAGGGGGTGGAGTCACCATCCCTGGAGGTGTTCAAGCAAAGCCTGGATGGGGCACTTAGTGCCATGGTCTAGTTGATCGGAGAGGGCTGGGTGATAGGTTGGGCTGGGTGAGCTTGGGGGTCTCTTCCAACCTGGTTGATTCTATGAAGTCTGTGTGTAGTTATAGGATTATGACAGTACCTAGCACACTTTGAGTACTGTGATGTTTTGTCTTCCTTATCCTTGTGATGATTAAGCCAAAGACTTAGCCACAAATCCATCAAACCACTTAGCTTGCTTTCTCCTTATCCTGCCATCTACTGCATTTACCTCTCTTTCCCTCTATTGACAGTGGAAAGACCATATTAGCCTCTTTATATTGTTTTAAGGCACCTGCAGCTTTCTGGGAACAGATGCAGACCTACTGCACAGCAGTGATTAGTGCTGTACAACATCTCCTCTGTTGTAATTAGGGTTTTCTCTCTTCCTCCTTCAACCCCTCGGACTTAGACATCCTCTTTGCCGCCTTCACTAAGTCAGACAAACAAAACAAGTTTCTTGGAAGGTCAGTGTAACCTGTAGGAAATTCCTTCTGTCTCTGAGCTGGCTCATTCATCACTAGTCATAACCATTCTGGAATGTGAACTCATAGTCTGTTATCTGGCTACTGCTAGTGATGATGCCTGGAGACGACAGCTTGGTTTTCAAAAGCTAGGTTGACCCTGAGGGGCGAGGAAAACTTGTTTTGACAGAGCAAACATGACACGGAAGCAGTGCAAGTGCCAATATGTGCAGGAACAAGGTGTTATTTTCTCAAGGTGGATTTCCACCACCCCCCTCAACGGCAGAAAACACAGCAATGGATGGAAAACAAAACATTCTGTGTTTTGGGGTTTTTTTTCCTTCTACCAAAATGTAGTTTTAAAGCAGAAAGGCTATCTGAGTGTGTTTTGACTGAGAGAAAAAAGGACTGAACTGGGAAAAGAAGCAGATGTGTCCTCTTGTTCCTCTGTCCTGGAATGGCAGTGGAGCAGGTTTGTGGTGGGATGGTGAGTGAGTCACTGGTCCCAGGACCTATCTGGTATTGTGCCCTTTTACTCTTTTCCCCTTGCCCACCTGTCTTTTGGAGTGCCATCTCTGTATGGTATCTTGTGCTGGGAGCTTGTCCTGGTTGAGCTTCTTGGACCACAATAGGATGAAGAATGACAACAATCTCAACTCTTGACCCTGCTGCGATTATTGTTGCTGCATGTTCCGCTCCCCTCCAAGACAGAGCAGAACAGATGACTCTCTATATTTTAGAATGTCAGACTGACATGGTGGCATTAATGTAATTTAAGCCAAACATTGCCAGTTAATTCACTTTGCTTTCTTCTGTCTTAATGTCTTGCATTCCTTGTTTCTGGTGCTCAGAGTCATGTGGTTCCATGACATCCTTGATCCTGCTAAGCCAGGGTTTCCAGTGTTCCAAATTTGAACAACCAGATGCTTGTGCCCTCACTTGTACATCACCTGTCCTGTATTTGGGAGCTGTGTCAGTCACTGAGTGTGTCAGAAGAAAATGTCTCTCCTGCTAGGCCCACAGTATGATATGGTTGTGTTCTGAGAAGAGTGCTTCTCTGTGGGAGCTAGGATAGTCACTGAACTGTGAAGGAAGAAGCAAAATGCTGAGGCAAAGCACCCTGCAGGTAAGAATAATGTTTGTGGAAACCAAGAGTGGAATTTCCTTCTGGAGAGTAGCCTCCTTTTTCTTTCTTTCTTTCCTTCTCTTTCTTTCTTTTTTTTCCCACCCTAGTGACATCTGCTGTAGCCTGTTTGTAAAGTGTGCTGCTCACACACTGCATGGATTTATGTGGTATTTTCAAACCTAAGTCATGAAGAAGCTCTTGAGCTGGTTTAGCAGCATCTTAGGTCATACAGAAATCCCATGTTTAAAGGCAGAGCCTCAAAATATTTAGGTAAGCAGACAAATCATGTGTAGATAGGTTAGTCCCCTTCATGGTCCCTCTCAGGTACTATAGAAGTCTGAAGACATCTTTCACAACTCCACTTGCTGAAGAGTTACCAACATACTGTGATAGTGATAAGCTAAGATGGCTCATGTTTTGCTGCTGACAACTCGCTTCCTCTTCATGCTAGAACCAATAATGACCTTCAAGTGGTGTCAACGGGAGGAGCAGCATCTTTTAGTGACTGGTGGGAGAGAAGCAGTGGGAAAGTACAGTCGTGGGCAGTCCCATGCAGGATACTCCTCTGTGTAGCTTGGCAGTGTCCTCCAACGTTAACTCCACTGCACAGCTGCACTGCTTGGGGCGATAAGGATGCATTAAATGAAAAGGGATTTCCCTCTTTGGGAATCAAATTAAAGCAGTCCAGGCCAGTCCAGTTCTTTTATCTCTTTCTCACCCCAACAGGAAGTTTAGACACAAGTCCCCAAAGGTCCTTTTCTGGTCAGAAACATCTGCAAGGCACTGAACTGATGGAAAGGAGTGTGGGGACAGTGCTAATAGCATTACTGTTAGCAATGAGAAGACAAAAACTAAGTAGCACTGCGCTGTGAGAAAAACGAGGAGGCTAAACACACAGACACCAGAGATTGCTCTGAGTCCTGGATTAATCCCAGGCATGAATGGCAGAACCATTCCTGGGGAGGAGAGCTGCCAACAGTAGCACTGTCATCACAGCAGTCTGTTCTCTAGCACATGGGAGGCCCTCAACCTTTGACCTCTGTGCAAAGACCTCAAAACAAGGAAGGAAAAGAAAGGGTCCAGCTGTAACAAAACATAATCCTCTTGTAAAGTTCACTGTGTAAGCATGGGTCAGCCACCATGTGTTCAAGAGAGTTCTCTGCTTCAGTGTTATTCCATAGAGGAGGAACAACAATAACTTAGCTGGTTACTGGGTAGGATTTTAGCACAGACCTAATTTCTGATAAAAATGAATGAATGTTGATCCGTAGCTTGAGTGGAAGGAGTTTGGTGGTCTTTAGTCTAATCCTAATCAGAGCAGGATTCACAGCATAGGAAACCCATCAGTGACCTTGCTGATGTTATGAGTGGAGTTGGAACAGCTGATGGGGAATGAGCTCCCCAATGCGAAACTCAAACTTCTCTCTAAGAGAGGCCATGAAGATCAGCTCCCAGGAGAAATCTGTTTCCACCCTACTGCATGCCTTGTACTGGCACATCAGTTCTTCATATTTGCCGACATTGAGACTTGTAAGACTTTGTTCTTTTCTCTGTATCAGACCTATAAACCCCTCCAAGGATTAGCTGTATTCACCACGAACTCCTGTAGAACTGCCTGGTAGCTGATATAACTGAACCCCACTCCAATCAGTGACGTAAAGAGTAGCAGTGATGAGGTTCCTCTCTCTGTTTGCTTTGGGTTTTGTGGTTTTGTTTTGGTTTTTTGTTTCCCTGTGTGGTCTAAAACCACCTTTTGAAATTAGTTCTGCTGCAGGTCACTTGAACATGGCCAGTGCTGTAGAAACCTCTAATGCTCTTTACAATGATAATGCCTTCATTGTCTATGCAGCTAAATTGCAATCAGTAGAAATCCAGATGTTTGTCTGGAAGGGCAACCATGGTGGAGCATTGTTTACCTTACAGCTCACACCAGAGATGCCAGCAACAGCAGCACATTTATCCCAGTTTTGGCACTAATCCCATGGAAACAATGGACCAAATTCATCACTGCTAAAACCCCATGATTTGAGTGGAGTTGCAGAAGAAACATATCTGCAAGACTGCTTTGAACCGTTTCTCCCATTGGACTACTTTCCATGGCCTTGCTTCCACTGGTGTTCTGGAAAGCACAGCTGATAGAGCTTCAGATGTAGAAGCCCCCAGTTGCTGGGTGTGTGTGTATAGGTAAGCAGCAATTCATCCCCTTTCTTGCAAGGATAGGGAAAAAAAAACTGTCTAAACTCTCCTCATCTGACTCTTTGTGGTCCAGGCAAAGAAGATGAGGCTCTTCACCATGAGGGCGGTGAGACACTGGCACAGGTTGCCCAGCGAGGTAGTGGAAGCCCCATCCCTGAAGGTCTTTAAAGCCAGGCTGGATGTGGCTCTGAGCATCCTGATCTAGTGTGAGGTGTCCCTGCCCATGGCAAGAGGATTGGAACTGGATGCTCCTTGGGATCCCTTCCAGCCCTGATGAGTCTATGATATGCCCATGCCTTGCCACCACAGAGTTTTTCCTATATATCTCAGACTTTGTCATTATGGGATTGTATAGGAGACAGGGTAAGTGAAGAGAGAGATGCTCCCTGCTGCACAGTGCTCTCCAACAGAGGCACAGAATTTCACCTGAAGAGTGCACTTAGGAACTCATTGCTCTAAGTAGGGCCGAGGGAAGTTGGAGATTGGAAACATTAAAATACCACAGCGAAGGCTGCTCCTGCAGTATTTATGATCAGAGTGAATGCAGAATGTACCAGAAAGCTTCTGTTGGTGTCTCTTAACTCTTCTCATGAGATTTCCCATCCCTCATCCTCGAGAGCCTGGGATAATTTGGGTAGACTTCAACTACACACCCAAACTTTGCGTGATTATCTGCACTGAACATCTGACCCCTTTTGAGGTTTGGACATCTTTGGGCAAATGGAGTCTTAGGAGAGATAAAATCAGACTTTATTTTTCATGCCTGAACTTCAAAAGTCCCTATTTTGGTTAATGAAGCTGTGGCATGCTTGTGGGTTTTTGTGTGCCTCTGGATCTCTTAGTCTGGCCAATTTCTCTTGCTAAGCATAGTGCTCATTGCCAAGGTACTGCCCATTGTTTGTTCACAGATCCATCACTAAATTACCCTTTTTCCTACTCAGATAGTAATATTCTCCTTGCTTATAATTCCTAGATACATTATGGGACTGACTTTCAGCCCAGGGAGGTGGTTGAGTCACCCACCCTGGATGTGTTTAAGGGTCGTTTGTATGTGGTGCTTAGGGCTATGGTTTCAGGTGAATCTTGTAGAGTAGGGTTCTAGGTTGGACTTGGAAAAGACCCTTAGGATCACCAGCCTGGGTCATTCTGTGATTCCGTGTCACAGTTACAAATATCACATCCTTGAGTGACAGCTGAGGGCTATGTCTGATACTGCATAAGGAGAGAAGCAAGGTTTAAGCAGAGCAGTTTGAGGAATGTTTGTTGTTTTATAAGACAGGATTTGCTGTTACAGGAGCTTAGTCATTGTTGCCTTTGTCTTGTCTGGAAGCTCATTGATTTGGGGAATGAAGGACAGGAGGACTCCTCAGCCAACCCTCCAAGTGATCCCGAGGGGCTTTGCCAACCTGCATGTTTCTGTGATTCTCTGATCTTTCTGTTCAGTTGCTTGTCCACTTGTCTTTGTGCTGTGGAGTATATCACTTCTCACAAGGAAAGCAGATCCTCAGTTCCTGTAAAAGATCATCATTCCAAAAGCCTCAATTAAGCTATGAGAAATTGCACTGACTGAGGGCTTAGATACTCAATGGGGTTTTATTTATTCCCTAATTTAAGTTGAATAAGTGAAACAGTTAAAGGATCATTAGAGTGAGAAATTGCTGTTGCGATTCGTTCACATCCTCTCTTTGTCATGCCAAAGATCCTAAAACTTCTCTGGATATTCTTCTAAATCAGCTCAATATTTGCAAAATGTAATTGCTGCTTTAATTACAGCAAAGCAAACTCACTGGAATTGATGGGCCTTTGACCTACAAATTGCATAGCTATTCATACCAGAGCCAAGTGGAGGTGAAATCAGACCCTCTTGATCTGGCAACATTTTTGCCTCTGCTTTGGGCTGATTTGATTGGAGAGAAATGATCAGACAAGATCTTGTTGGTTCTGTGTGATTGAGTGAATCCTCTGCCTCTGTCTGGCTCTTCTGTAGTCATGCAAACAGTCCAAAAGCTAAGCAGATGTGGGGGGAAATGAACCCACTGTGTCAGGGCTGTAGTTTTCTACCTGCTCTAACACCGCTGAAGCCTACAGAGTAAAAGAGTGCCCAGCTCAGCCTCCTTTATGGGGGTTCAGATGCTTACTGCTCCCCTCGCTGCTGCCAAATAAACACGTTGGGGACAGGCCACGTGGCAGAGAGGAGGTGGTGGGAGAAAACAGACCTAGACTGACAGACAGACAGGGGTCCACAGACAGCCAGACAACAATTATAAATAGTACCCTTTTGAGGTCTGTTTGATGTGTTGCCCAAGGCCAGGTGGAAAATCTTTCCGTTGCTGCCTCTTCAGCTAATCGCTTTCCCCTCATTTTTCAATAAAGATTCCAAGTTTGGTCACTTCTTTGGCACATTTGTTTCCCATTAGAATACTTTGTGCTGTTTCACTGTGTTATGCTAGATAATTGCTCTAATAACAAACCAAGGAAAAGCTTTTGAACATTTTAGGAAGTAATTTTTTTCCCCTTATGAAAATTCAGCAAACACTGACAAAGATCTGGGGAATAGCTAAGGAGAGTCAAAGAAAGAGTGAGAGGAAGGGGGGGAAAAAAAGGAATGTATTGACTTTTATTGATGGTATTTCTGCACTTCCACCTAAACCACATGCCAAAAATTTAATTGCAGCCCAAGTGAATATTTCTGTAGCACTTTATCATTTTCAAAGCTTTTTAATAAGTATTTTTTAAGGGAAACCTCAGAGAATCCTGTATTTAGGGGCACAAGGTTATTTAAGTCTGCTGCTACTGCTGGAAAAGTCTTGTTTGAGTGGCAAAATGATGGCAAAGCAAAGAAATTAATCCAAGAGGTCCTTGCGTTGCTGAACTTCACCACATTCCATATATTAAGGGCAAGGTAGTTTGAAGTGCCTCAGTAATTGTCTAACTCTGCTTCCGCTTACGGCAGAGTGAGTTTTAGCAGAGTAGTGCAGGGGAAAACAATTAGAACATGTTTAGTACTTTCAGTAGACTCCCCCTCTGTGTTTGCATGCTGCCAAGATGCCTTTAAGAATTTAGTGTGGTCAAGGGGATAGGGAGATAAATAATATAAACCAAGGAAAGGAGGCTTCGGGCTGATTTACTGAAGCCTCTTAAGCTAAATTCTTTCCACTCAGAATCTGCAAGAGGTGGAGCTTTTTGTCTGCAATGTCTGCACATTTCCCATCTTAGACAAAAAGCTCCCAGTGCACTCCAGTGCTTGAAATTAGTTCTGGGATAGAAGTGTCTGAGGTAAGAGAACAATGTTGGCAAGGGTGCAGGATGCATGATGTCTGTGCCTGGGTTGCCATTAGGCATTGGGAGTGTTTGTGTGCACTTTCTGCTTCACTTGGATCTCCAGTTCCCCTGTTTCATGACTGATGGCACTTACCTGCACACAGAGTGCTTTTAAACTTGCTCTTGAAAACTATGTCTAAGAGCTCTTTGCTCCTCCCCGAGCTAGCCTCTGCTTTTGTCTTAAAGATGGATTTCAACTTATTTATTGTCTTTTTCTCCAACCATATTGATATTTGTGGTGGGAGGGGAAAGGAAATATGAACATCTTCTGCCAAATTCTACTGAACTTGACCTCTTTATTTGCTGCAGATGGCCCAGCTCAGACACCTCCTCTGCCGTGGTCCCTATTGATTGCAGAGCCTTAGGTGTGGCCTGCCTAGATTCTATCTTTCCCCATGAGCTGTGGTGGAGTCATCCTTCCCCCAAATCCTGCTGTATCTAAAATATCAGCAAGCTCTTGCTTCTGCTGATCACATCACTGCTGGTTTCCCCAGGGCTTGCTTGGTGCCTGGTTTTGCTTTGCCTCTCTGTGTTGGCATTGAGGGTTCCTTCCTACTGCAGCTGCTAGGTTGCACAGATTTGAACCTGGTCTGGTGGAAGAGGGAAAGGTAATAAAACTCATGCATGTCTCCCTTCTTTCCCTCCTCTTTCTGGGCAGCTGTTTGGACGTTGCAGAGTACATGGCAGGAGGTGCACCTGCTGAATCTGTGGGCAAAAGAGGCACTACAGGTTTGCAACCACTTTTCTTTTCTACACATTCCTCCCTGAGCAACCTCTGCCTGAGCAGCTGACAATCCTTTGATGACAGCCCTAGAGAGTTAATGAACTCTCTATGGGTGATCTCTTCCCAGAGATTGGGGAGCATGAACTAAATGGTCTTTTGGAAGATGGGAAATAATTATTCTTCTGCTTCAGAGCCATGTCCAATTGAATGATGTCGCCAAGCGCGAATCAGCAATCACAAGGCTGACGAAGACCCATTAAACAGATTGGGCTGAGGAATGCACAGGAGAAAATGTCAGGAACATCTTTAATTCTGAGTCTCTCAACCCTACCATGGTCTTTTTTTCATCTCTTCCTTTTCTTTTTTCCAGAAACTCTCTTAAGTGCCCAGAGCTTTTCTGACTGGGCACTTAAAAGCTGGAAATAGGTGGGAACGTGTTTCTGCACCGTCCCTGATGGAAAGGCAAGAACCTGAGTAGCTAAGTTTCCTGGGTATTGTCTGGGATATCTGAAGGGTATTGTTTAGGATATGTGAAGCAAAGAAACCTTTGGGAAAAGGCTTGGGCAAGACCAGTTGGGAGTTCCTCTGCTCCCAGCTCTGGGATATTGTTCTGTACAGCACTTCCTTCTGGCAGAGGCTGGGAAAGGAGCAAGCTTCAAGAGAAGGGCGAGCGTTGAGTGATCCTTACTGAAAGAAAGACACATTCTTCTGTAGTTTAACTACTGCAAAAGTGACATAATGAAGTCAAACATTAGGGCATGATCATTAGGGGAATTCATTAGAAACGCTTGGCTGTACAGTGAATTCAGTTGGAAGTTATGAACTAGAACTCTTCCCTGTTATTGGAGGGAGGCAAATCTTATTACAGCGTTGTGCTTTTGCACCATATGAGCACTGACTTCAGGGAAGTGGCACCGAAGGTAAACTTTGCCCTTTTGCTCACGTGCTAGAGAAACAGGTCAATAGGTTGGGCAACAGGTTAATTGACTGGGGGAAGTGGGGACTGTGAGCTGGGTGACTGGCACACTTTGAATATCTGGTTCCGTTTTGGGCCCTGCACTCCTAGAAAGACATTGAGTTGCTGGAGTGGGTTCAGAGAAGGGCAACAAAGCTGCTGGAGGGTCTGGAGGACAGGGCTGGTGAGGAGCAGCTGAGGGAACTGGGGGTGTTTAGTTTGGAGAAGAGGAGGCTGAGGGAAGACCTCATTGCTCTCTACAACTAGCACCTAGCTGGTTTTCAGCTGTCCGGTTTTGGACAGCAACAATGTAGGTGTCCTCATCTGGGCTGACTTCACTGGCAGCGGTGAAAAAAAACCATTTCTGAGGCAATTTATTTCAGGTTGGATGATGTTTGGTTTGGAAATGGCAATTTCTTTCCTTTCATGATAAAATGGAGTGGAGATTACTGGCTTGGTTGTAGCAGTTGAACAGCAGAGGGAAGGCATCTGACCTCTAATCTCAGAAGAACATTTCCATTTCTATTTTCCTTCCTTCGCCGCAGACAGTCACAGAGCTCTACCTGAACAAAAGTTTGAAAATATGGCCTGAGTGGCATCTACCTGATTCTGCAGCCTAACTGAAACAAAAGCTTCCACAAATGGGTTCTCCTCCCATGAAAGGTAAAGGAACAGAGGTGTGTACATGGGAGGACTATGGAGGTTCTCATGGAGCTTGCTTTTGCCCAGCTGGTCAGAGGGCTGGGACACCTCTCCTATAAAGATAGGCTGAGGGAGTTGGGGTTGTTCATCCTGGAGAAGAGAAGGCTCTGGGGAGACCTTAGAACAGCCTTTCAATATGTGAAGGAACCTACAAGAAAGCTGGGGAGGGGCTGTTTAGAAGGGCTTGTAGCAATAGCACAAGGGGCATTGGTTTTAAATTAGAGCAGAGAAGATTTAGGTTGGACATTAGGAAGTAGTTCTTTACAATAAGGTTGGTGAAATACTGAAATGGGCTGCCAAGAGAGGTGCTGGAGGCACCATTGCTGGAGACATTCAAGATCATGCTTGATGGGGCCCTGAGCAATGATTTGAAGCCTAGTAGCCAAAATTTACTTAAGAAAGAGAATCACAGAAAACATCTGGTTGGAAGAGACATCAAAGATCAGCCGGTCCAACCTTCAACCCAACACTGAAAAGTTAACACTAAACCATGGCCCGAAGCACCAGGTCCACTGATGACCCTCATGTCTGTGGATCAGCCTTTCCCAAGTCCTGCTCAGTGTATTATGCAAAGCACTGCAGGGTAGGCTCAGCATCAGATGTGATAAAAGCTTCTTGGAACAGGGCAAGAAAGCTTCACAACAGAAATGTTCATAACCTCTGAGGAAATAATATCAGGAGAGCAGAGAAATATTTTGGGGACTTCTAGTCTGCATTGGCATACTCTGGTGCTCTTGATGGATAAACCTGCTGGATCAAAGCCCCATTCTCCTCTATTGAATTTGATCTGTATTGGTAGTCCTGGTGTCCTCCACCCGGATGTGGGTACATTCCAGCTCAATAGCAAGGGCGTTTGTACAGGCAGGATGGCAAACAATGCCTGCTTGTTTTGACTCTTAAGTTGTTAAAGTGCTACTTTGGAGGCTGTGTCATGATGTTGGAATGTGATTCAGTGTAAAAGACACAGAAGCATTTTAAAGGAGTATCGTGCAGGTCCCTGCTCAGCTGCAGGAGGACACAAGAGAGAGGCTGCAGGGCATTGTGCTTGGATTGCATGTACAGGCTGCAGAAACACAGTTCTTTCAGCCTCTCCTTTGTGGGCTTTGGGGTTTTAAGCTCTGTTAACGTTTCTTTGAGGTTTTGTGGGTGTTTATTTACCCTTCCTTGAAAAGCAGTATCTGAGAAGGAGATGCTGCAGTTGGATGTTGACAACTAGAAAGAAATCATTCCATGACCTCCGCTGAGTACGATGCTCCTGGTAATATGCTGTGAGATTTGTCTTACTGTAATAATCAGACAAAAGCCAGAGGGTTTAAGTGGGGGAAAAGTAAATTCCCTGGGAAAAGGTCTCTTGAGGGCAGCTAAATCCAAAGAAACCTCTTCTGCTTGTAGAAACTGAAATAGTAGTGATGGGAGGTTGGAAGAGCCTTCTACAGTAGAAACATTGCATGCTTGTCCTGTCCTTGAAGTCCTTCCTAGACATGGGTTGTCACAGTCGGGTGCAGGACACTGGGCTGAAACTGTGCCCTCCCCAGAAATGAAGGAGACAGAGACACTAACAAGTGTCTTGTTCTGGTGTTGGTATGTTCAGCAGCAGCAGCATCTTTTGGCCTTCTTGCAAAGAGAAACAGTTGAGGATTTGAACAAATTTGTCCAGCAGTTCACTAGGGCTAATAAGATGCATTCAGGAGTACGGTTGGGTGGGAAATTTGGAGGCCTTGGAAACTTCTCTTGTGCCAGACTGGAGTGAAAAACCTGAAAAGTGTCATGTGCTGGCAGACTAAACAGTGGAAATGTTCAGTTTTTCCTCAGTAAAGTGTTCTCTTTTGTCACCTCTATGAAAAGATGAGAGAAAAGAAAAACTGAAAATAATTTCAAAATGCAATTAAACTGCCCAGAAAACTCCTCTGAAGAAAAGGGAAATACCCTCAGTGACTGTTCAAGCAGCATGTTTTGATTATTTCAGATTCCCGCCCCCCCACCCCCCCCATATTATTTTTGTTTTTTCTTTTCCCTTGTGTCTGGAAATGTAGTGACATAAAACCACTCTGAGAAGAAAGGTTGTGGCTTGGGTGAGTCTGAGTTTTTCAATGACAACATATTTTGTGAGAAAACTCCCTGCTGCTTCTGCTCATCAATAAAGTTGATGAGTTTAACCAGTCTCATGGCTGGCTATGGGGAAAAAAAAAATCCCCCAGTTAGAGAAGTGGATAAATAACTTGGCAGAAAGTCCCTCTCTGTTGACTCAGTTTACTTTGTGGACCCAGGCACGATTGTCATAATAAATTAAGGCATGACCGTTCCCATTCTTCACTTCACCACTTCCTTTTGCTGCCTTCCAGCATGTGGTAAAACCATTAGTTTTAACAGAGAGAGAAAAGCTCAGATGAGGGGAGGAGAATGATGCTAGAATTAAGGGGAGAGAAGAAAATGGGGAAGATTGCAGAGTGGACCGAAGACATCAGTGAAGCAGACACAGCAGCATCAGTTGCATATTTAGTGGGATATAATCCCACTGGGGTTTATTATCTTTCTCTGGAGGAAAAAAGGAGATGAGTGTTCTTCTGGGAGTTGCTAATAACCACCCCCAAATTCTTAAGGTGTCCCAAACTCTAAGGGTAGAGGCAGATTCCTCTCAGTCATGCCTGCCCCAGTTTTAATTAGTTATGTCTTGTGCTGTTCCCATGTAAGATGTTCCTCTCCATCTCTTCCGTTCTGAATGGCTTCTCTTCATTGCTCCTTGCCATCATCTATGGTAATTTCCTAAAGCTGGAGGAGGATGTGTTCAGATCAGGCCCCTTGTTGACAAGGTGTGAACAGATTAATGACCATCCCATCCCACCTGGCTTCACAGGAACAGACTCAGCCCAAGTGGGCTTTCCGGGAGTCCCCCACCTCTTGCAGTAAGAGCAGAGGTCAAATTCACAAATAGAGAAGGGTGGGGAATGTGTATATATGTGCTGGGAAGCTCAGAAGAATGTAAGTTTGAGATCTTGAAGGCATCACAGTCCTGAATTATGATTATTTATTGTCATGATCATGCCTAGAGGCCTCAGCCTCGTTGTGCTAAGGACTGCACAGACACAGAATGAAGTGACAGTCCCTGTCTTGAAGATGAATGAGGAAAACCTCCCTCAAGGGGCTGGGAACAGGTGTGGCATCTATCCATCAAGCTGATGGAGTGTCTTTATGAGGTGTCTATGTAAGCCTGTGCAACTGTAAGAGAGGCAGCAGGAGAAGGAGAAAGTTGGATGTCAATTTTCATCTCCCTGGCTCTAAAGGTTTTACTACTTCTTTTTTTTTTTTTTCCTAATTATTATTCTCACCTTGCTTCTCCAGAAATGGTTAACCACAGGTAAGATCAGAATTAACAAAAAAAGCTTTAGTGATTTTGCTAAAAATCTGGACGCTGGAAAAAAAGGTGATTCAATAATTCACTCTCTGATCTTTAAGCAAGTCACTTCTGCTTAACTTCTTCTAAAGGTAATTCCATACCTAGCCACCATAATGTCTCTTTGAAAATCTGGCTGCTTTATCTTTTAGCACTTCAATTTTACTAAGTCTAAGTGAATAAGAAAGCAAATGAATAAAAAAAGAAGTTCTTGCATGAGCAGCAGATTTAATGAAGCCTGGTTTCCCCATGGGCTTGTGTCTTGTGCCTTAAAATTCAGACAGCTGGTGACATCTCTGTCCTTGCTGTGTCCCCCACCGCACTGGGGGTGGGCAAGGCATGAAAGATACTGTTCAGAGCTTTTGGGTGCTGCTTGTAACAGGGAAGCTGCTGAGTTTTTACTGCCTTTAATTCATTTGGGAAACCCATTTGAAACCTTTGCCCCTCTGAATGATTTGTCCAAGATTGGCTCAAAAGTTCTGTGATCAGGAGAGAAGCACTAAATGTGCTGGAGACACTATCACAGAAGATGTGATTCTGGTGTTTGTGGAGGGGGGCGGGAATCTGATCACTTACACTGCTGATCACTTACAGCAACCTGCTGGAAACACAGGGGCAAGAACTGCTAAATACTGAGGAACGTTGTGCATGTGAAGGGTTAAAAACCCCTGCTCCGAAGGCCCTAAAGATTGGGGACCAGAGCAGTCTGCACATCCGCTGGACATGGCTGTTGCTGAGTACTTCAGGGAGAGAAAGGAGCAGGAGAGAGCGATGTAAGAATTCCTTTCTTTTAGTTCTTAGAACAATCAGCAGCAAAAAAGAAACAGCTATTCTTAGTTGCATCTAGGGGCTATGCATAATCTTTGCTGCTGAATTATGGAATATGATAGCTTTTATTAAATCCATTACAATTACAGCCTCACTGCTGCACAGGTTTAGAATATGGAATAAGTAGGGTGCATAATTTCAAATAAATATTTAAGGTTTTGATCCACGATCTGGTTTTTAGACTCTTAAGACGTAGAATTATATTGAGTTAGGGTCATTTTCTTTCAATTCATAGAAACTTTCCCATCCAACTACTTTGTAATGCTGGATGGTTTTTAAAAAAGAAGATAAATACATCTTCAAACCGGGTAAAAGATAGTGGCTGCTGCAGTTTTGCCACCAGATGACTTAGATCTTCTCTGAAGTAGCTGATATATAGTCAGAGAATTTGGGGGAGGGGAGGGAAGAGAATTTTTTGGGAAGTTGGAACTTAGGATGCATGCAACTGGAAAAAAAAATAGTAAAAATGTTGAGAAAATATCAGGAAATACAAAATGTGGACAAATATTGTTGAACAATGAGGCAACAAGTGTGTGTCATTGCAGAGTTTGCATTGTGTCTCTTTGCAGGGAACACAGCAGTCACAGGAGAAAGGGAGAGTGAACGTGGCTGTTGCCCTTGATCTCCAGCTGGCAGCTGCTGTTGGGTTCTTCCATGCTCATGGGCTTCCTCATCTACAGTGATGCCAGCTGCAGTCATCTAGAAGAGTGTAAGAGGGGTGGCTGAACATGGCCAAGTGGAAGCTCCATTCCTTGGCCCTGCCACATCCATGCCCAGGCAGATATTGTCTGCAGCCGGACGTGAGAGCTGATGTCTTTGATCAGCACTGATCTGAGCCTGGCCATGTGTCACTAGGAATTTTTTTGCTGGTAGCCTTGGCTGTTGAAGGTGACAGCTCTTTGCTGGCCACTCAGCAGCTCTGAGTAATGTAGTTCCAGTCTCTCACTGAATAGTTGTTCATTAAAGGGGTAATGTGGGAGTGCCACTGGCACAGGAGGTTACAAGCATGCTGTTCTAGCCACATGGGAGTTGCTTCACAAAATGCATTAGTGATAGGACTACTTGATTCCCCAGAGTAGCAAGGACAAGGAGAGTGCCAGAAACTCTCTGAGGATATAAACAAAGGTAGCTCTCTGATTCTCTTGCAGGGTGCCCAGACAATTGACAGTGGAGCTCTTGAGGAGTAGCTAACACCATTGCCTCTTTGTGAAGCAAGGATGGAAATTTCTGAGCAGGAGATCAGTAGGGAAACCCCCTCTGTATGCTTCTGTGTTCTTCCTTTGTCTTCCCCACACCTGCTCCCTTTCCTCTTCCGCTCTCCCCACCCACCCTTCAAGAAGATGCTCTTAGGTGTTGGCTTTGACTCGGCTGCCAATGCTCTGCGGAGATGTGTTAATGATGACTGGCAGCTTTTAAAAGCACTGTTTCAACACCTTGCTGTCACCACACCTCATACTTCAGCAGCTTAGCACATGTTCCAAGGTGTTTAAAGAGCTTCCCGTGCAGCCCTTTTCCAAGGCACTAACCTCTTGCCAGGAGCGGTAGCAGCTCCTGACCGCACTTTTTCTGGCTGCGACCTTGTTGGTGTTTGCCTGCGCCATGTAAATGAGCAGCGCAGTCGTTAGCGGGCGAGATGTGTAATGTTTTCCATTGTGTGCAAGGCTCCAAGCTGACAAGACCAGAGCCTGTGTTCCAAAGTCTAAAGCAGTTGGCAGGTTTCTCAGTACCAGTTTTTTTATGCCCCCGAGTGGGTTATGGAGTGGAAAAGGGGGTGGAGAGGGAAGGAGAGGGAGGAATGTGTGTGGATGCATGGTGGGGGGAGAGTTAGCGGGAGCGAAAGGGCCATTTGCAAGCCACCAGCTCTGAATGTAACTCGCATGGGCCTTGTGGTGGTGCTGAAGGGCCTGTTGTGCTCCTTTGATTGACTCTAGGCTTAATGCTGCTTGCCACTTACCAGCACTTGTCTTTGCTCATTAGCAGGGGGATTGTGGGCAAATATTTAGATATTCAAGAGAGGAAATGTTAATCTTTGCAGTGTTCAGTGAATATTTAAATGAGGCAGCAGCAGGCAGTTTTGCTCAGTGTTTGACCTAGACTTGCAGTGCTGAAGAAAGAAATGCTGGAGTCTTGGGATGAGTTTATAGCCTAGCACCTCCCTGCTGTTGGGGTTCAAGTCATGTGGTGAAGTTCAGACTGTCTCAGACAAGGCAGTGGAGTCAACCTACACAAGCCCTACTAAATAGGAGTGGTGCAGAAACTTTGATCTAGCCAGATTTAGGCAAAGACAAGTGCAGCCCACATGAGGTTAGAATGATACCAGCTGTGTTGTAGACCCTCTGCTCCACAGGCAGAAGGTGGCCTCATAGTGGAGACTGAAGATAGTGATGCCTAATGATAGCTGCTAGACTGGTCACTTAGAGTGCTCCTTTTGATAGAAAATGAGAAAAATACAGATGTTCTACTGAGGTTTGGGCAGGCAGAGCTCCCAAATGAAAATATGAATTAGGAACTTAACATGTTTGGAGATGAACGTGGTACTCGTGCTGGTGTCCTGTTGTCTTTCATATTGNGTGGTTTAATAGTGACCTGACACTGCTGGACTTCATGATCTTAAAGGTCTTCAAACTCAAATGGTTCTTTGCTTCTACACTTGTCTCCTTGGAGTATGAAATGGACCCAGGTGGGCTTAGTCTGCAGTGACAGCCTTGAAGCAGGCAATGCAAAGTGTCTCGCAGCACGCTTATTACTCGGAACTCTTCTCTCAATTGACTTAATTTGGGTTTATGTCATCTTTCACTGCTGCCTTCAGGAGGTGTATCTAAACAAACATGGAAGCAGCAAATCTAATTTGAGAACGTTGCAACTTTGTGGGAAATTATTATTAAATCAGCAGCTCCTGGTATCTGCACCTGAAGCTTGATTGTTTTGTATCAGAATCTGATCAGGAATGCTTTGTGTAGGATGTGTTTGAAGTTTGGATCCTTAAAAGCCGTACACCAGGAATTACTTACAGGAATAATTTCAGTGGTTAAGGTTGAGAGACAAATGTGTGTATGGCAAAGGAAGGGCCAAGAGGAGTAAATCCAGTGGGTGCTATTTAGTCCCATGTTGTAAGGGTGTTCCCTTACAAAATGAGCTTTACAGGATACAGAAGCAGGTAAATTAAAGCCAGATTCTGACAGGTGCTAAAATGCCTACCCTGATCCAACAGCATTTCTCTGGGTCAGAACCTCTATGTTTAAGGCAATTCAGTTAATGCAAAATGATTCTTGTTTTGATTCATTTATATCAAAACCAACTGAAAAATTATCTACTTATTCCTAAATACAGTCTCAGGCTACATCCTGACAGGGCAAAGTGAAAAACATTTCTATAGATTTTATTATTGACAGAGTTCCTAATCACAGTTTCTACATGTTTTCTGTCTCTCATATTCCAGTAGCTGCTAGTCAATTAAATATTTCTCCAGTAAATTTGAGGCTTAGAGAATCACTTGGGAGTTGTAGAGCTCTTTTAGTGGAAATTAAAAGCCACTTACTGTAGGTTTAGGCACATCTGACAGTTCCACCCCATGTGCTGTTCCTCCGTTTGCGGCTGTGACCTCTTACCTGAGATCTCTTCCTGTTTTTCCTTTGGCATTTTTCCTTTGTCTTTATTAGTCCTTTTCTTTATGTCATGCTGTGCTCCTCAGAATACCCCAAAGCAACAGCCAGTTCTTGTTCCACTCTCCTTTTGACCTTTACTCAAGACAGAGGGTCAGCGATGCAAACCATGGTTTGCTACCACATGGGCCAGGCATCTGCTGGAAATGAGAACCAGTAGATAGATTTCACTGAAGCCAACTTGTGAGCCAAGAGATAGCAGTGACTTTAGTCACAACCACAGCAACAGCTTTTCATTATGCCACTGGATTCAAACTGGCAAGCTGGTGGTGCTAGGCACAAGTTTCAGTGTTTATAACATCTGGTTTCACTAGCCTTGGCTTTCTTAGCTTGTTTGTGCCAGGCTGGCAGAGCTTTTCCATGCATGCAGTGAATGTCTGCGTGTGTTTAATTTTTGCAATGCCCTCTCTGAGTCTGCTCTCATTGTCAGAGTTTCGTGGTGTTGTTCTTCCTGACTAACCCTGGCATTGTGTTCAGAAAACTCTGGCTCGTAGCTCTCCGCAGATATAGGGCACTCGCTGCTCTAGGGAGTAAGGCGGTAATGGGAGAGAGCATCAGAGAGTCTC
Source organism: Ramphastos sulfuratus (assembly GCA_013399055.1). Classification (NCBI taxonomy): domain Eukaryota; kingdom Metazoa; phylum Chordata; class Aves; order Piciformes; family Ramphastidae; genus Ramphastos; species Ramphastos sulfuratus. The sequence goes on along the minus strand of WBNM01018732.1, from coordinate 53,760 downwards.
CTGCAGTTAGATTTGTCAGCTGCACTCAAGTGCATCACACCCAGCAGAGCAAAATTCCTGGTACCACTTCTTCCACTGATACTCCCATGTCAGAGCTTTACCTCCTCCATTATCTCTGCCTGGAGCCCATTGTGAGTGGTAGGAGTTGGGGACAGCATCAAAATAAACCTCTAAGAGCCTAACACCAAACTAATTCCCACCTGTAGAGTGCAGGTTCTTTGCAGGGATCATCCCCATCTTTGTACTATCTGAAGGTTGCTCTCCAGTTGCTGTCTTAAGCAATCCGATTTTGAAATGATGTTAGGTGTAGGAAAATAAAAGCATGTTTAACTGGGGCCTGTGCCAAAGATGCAGTGTAATGGATCTCTAGGTAGAAACAGACTCCATGTCTCCATCCATCACCTCGTCCTCTGGAGCTTCTGACTTGGCAAGTGCCTGCAGAATAGATGGCCAACTGTAGTGGCTTGCACTCAAGGAAGGTCAAAGCAGCAGCAATAGTCCTGATAACAAGACCAGTCAGAGAGCTGTGGGGTGTCATAAAGAAAAGCTAATGGGGATTTGAGTTTAAGCATCATATCTCTTCTCTGTGTTTTTCCCTACAGCTTACAGTCTGTGTTCCAGCTGCTGTGCCAGGTGGAACAGCTTAGTTCAGGAAGCAGATGGGCCTCTACCCATCATGGAGCAGACTACAGAGATTTTCATCTCTGTCACTTGTTCAATTCTACCTGTGATAATTAAAAGATGAAAGTCATTCTCTGATAGTTTTTTAGAAGCTAGTGTGAAACAGATCTGCAGATTTCACTGCTGATACCTGAAGAAGGTTGTCTGATGAAAAAATCTAACCATTATTGATTTGGATGAGCAGCAGCATGCACTGGGACAGAATGAACAGTACCACTTAGCTTGAAGGGTGCATTCTGCACTAGTTCAGCTGTTCTTTGTACATGAATTTACACCATCACAGGCTCACAGGAGGTTAGGGGTTGGAAGGGACCCAAAGAGATTGAGTCCAACCCCCCTGCCAGAGCAGGACCATACAATCTAGCTCAGGTCGCAGAGGAGAAAAGAAGCAATGTAGAAAAGAAGCAGTTCCTTGTGCTCTCTTTAGCCTTCACTGCTGACCCCTCAATAGGAATTATTAAGCTTCTACATAGACATGAATTTTAGGCCACATGGATGGGGCCTTCTGTTCTCACTTATTGTTTCTCTCCTATTTTTTCACTGTATTACATTGTTCTTGGTTCATTGATTTTTTTTTGGGGTGGTTCTGTTGCCATTGGTTTGGGTTTGATTATTTGAGTTGTTTGGAAAAAAAGTAATTCTTAACCCCCAAAATTCTCTTCACCTCTAGCCGAAGCCAGAGGCCAGAAGGAAAGCAGGCACTTTGAGATTGCATGTGGCAGGAAGAAAAGATTTAATTCATTTTCCAGTTTGAGCTATTGTGAACTTGAAAGGGACGTTGTCAAGTCATTTGATTTCCCCACAAAGTGTTGCAACCTATCAAGGAGTGTCTTTTTGGTGTGGTATATGCCAGGCTCCAGAGAGGAAAGCGCTACTGAAGCGGCGCCAGCTGGCTCCGATCCCAAACTCCACTTCCAAAGCCAAGGTAATGGCATCAGCAAGGCTGGCATGAAACAAAACAGCTTCGGTGTCTTGACTGCAGGCTCCCTTTGGAACAGCTTCTATGTGAGGTGGGGAGGGGAGAGGGAGGAAAAAAAGAAAAAAAAAAAAAAGAAAAAAAATGTTTGTCCAAGTGAAAAGTGTTGAAAAAAATGTTGAGTGAAGGAAGTTGTTGATGAAATGAGCAGTTTGGAGGAAATCAAAAGGCTCAGGGGAATAGTCAGTCTCTGAGAGGTTTCAGCAGGAAAAATCTAAATCCTTAATTTTTACAAGTAGCAAAATGGTCAATGTTGACAGTGTTGAAATGTGATATTTTGATAATAATCCCTCTTCAGTTTTTATGACATGGTAAATTGCTCGTTCTGAGGTGTACATACTTCATTCCTATGTGCTTTATTTATCATTGAATGACCATTAAATCCAGTAAAAATATAGCTGTTGATAGCAAACCAAAACCTTTAAAGCCAACCAAACAAGCTGTCATTCCCCCAGGACAGTTGAATTTGGGTCATTCTGAATTTTCAGATTCCTGTTCTGATTTGGTGCAGTGAAAGATTCTTTGATTATGGAAATTGCTACAGAAACTACTTCTAGACCAGTTCTAATCAAGCTGTGCTTTGAAATCATTTTAACTCGGGTGGCAGTTTGATCTTCCTGCATTTTTTAGTATGGTAAGAGGCCTACATATTGGGGTTTAGCCTGGGCTATGCCTGAAGTGACATTCCCTGCTGAGCAATGGGCACATTAGCTGGGCTGCAGTCACCCTCTGGTGTGTGTAAGGCAGTGTCTGGTAACAGGAAAGATTTTTGTCCTGCTGACAAGGAGTGCAATTCTAATTAGCTCACCACCGTCTGCATCCAACTGTTGGAATTTGTCTATTAGCAGAACTGGCCCAAGGGATTTTCAGGTCGTTTGAGAAGTTGGAGGGACTCACGAGTGCCCCTTTGGTGCCAGGGCTTACTGTTCTGAAGTGTTCCTGAGAAACAGTAGCAAAAGAATCCTAATGGATTTTCAGAGGCTGATAGAAAAGTCCCAAAGCCACACAACCATCCTAGCTATGACTGCTTAAACCTTCTCTTGCCCAGCTGCCTCCTGCACAGCCCAGGGCTGTTCTACTTGGTTATCTGTACTCTCTGTCAAAGAACCTAAATGCAGGTAAGAGACAGAGCTGTCTATATATTGCCAGCCCTTTGGATCACAGGATTGCAGAATGATTTGGGTTGGAAAGGACCTTAAAGACCATCTAGTTCCAACTCCCCTGCCCTGGGCAGAGACACCTCTCACTAGACCTCATCCAACCCGGCCCTGAACCCGGCCCCTAGTATCTCACCACCCTCACTGTAAAGAATGTCTTCCTAATCTCCAGTCTGTCCCCTCTTCCAGCTTCAGTCCAGTCCCACTCATCCTATCACCATGAGCCTCTGTGGAAAGCCTCTCCACAGCTTTCTTGTAGGCCCCCTCCAGGTACTGCAGCAGTGAAGGATCAGTGTAGTGTACAGCATGGGGCTCATTTAGATCCACCACTCTCTTCAGCCACTGTTTTCAGCCAGCCCTGGCAGTGACAGATGGGTTTTATCCTATGTTATGTATGTATTATGAGTTATTATGTTATGTAGTATGAGTTTTATCTTTGGTTATGTGTTGCTGGGCAGAAGCCAGGGGATTAATGCATGCTGAAACATCATCCAGAGCATGAAGCTGAATAGAAGGTGTTGGAATTGAGCACTGATAGGTACTGGTTGTGTTCCTGGCCCACCCATGGACTCATTTTTGTAGCTATCTTTCTCTTCTCTGTGTTATGCTATTGCCCTCCTCCCTAAGAACACTGGGCAGTGGTGTTTCCTTACATTGTAGAGGTACTGCAAAGCTGATGGTGTGTGTCTGTGAAGTGTTCCTTGGATGTCAGACCTCTGTAGAAGTTCAAAGCAGTGCATTGTGTGATGACTCTGTTTCCTGTAATTTGCTCTGGTGAATGTGAATTGGATATAGAAAAGTTGGGTATTTTTCTTCAGCTGGAGACTGTTGAGTCAGTGCAGTGGCTCACAGTTGGGCTTCATAAGACAAAGCAGTTGTGAAACGCCCAGGCAGTGCTAATACAAAGCTTTGGGATGGTAAAGGATTTAATTCTGAGCTTTTTTTTTTTTTTTAATGTAGTGATTGAATAAAAAAAAAATTACAGAATTAGTAGCCCCAGAGACCACTAATGTTTAGTTTTAGTTCTTAAGAGCCAGTAGCAAACACTTCAGAATCTGATGTAGGAGTGATTGCTTTAGCAGTGAGCATCCCAGCTTAATCCAGTTTTGTGGGGGAGAGATTTGCTGTCAATATGTTTTGAATTTTCTAAGTGAACCCAGAGATGGCTGTGGTTAGATGTTTCCACACCTAGGTGAGGTTAGTGTTGAATACTGAAGGCATCAACACTCAAGGCTGCAAAACAAACAGAAAAAGGAAATAAGTTACTTGGTAGCACTTAGCAATACTATGTAAATAGAGACCTAGCAATACAAATACAGAAGAAATCAATGTTTCTAGAGGGAAAAGTGGAAAAATAATTGAAACTTCCTGTTAGTGTTAGCATTGTTAATATTGCTCACTGTTAAGTCAGCTTCATCTCCTGTATGTGGAAACTGAACTTTGCAAGGGTGGAAATGCTGTCATTTTGTCTGGAGTATTCATTTGGAATGCATTTGAAGGATGGAATATATCCCAAAGTTCCTTAAGCTTCCCAGAAGTGTGAGGTACATCAAGGGGGTGAAAGGCATCTTTCAATGCCAGAGGAGGAAAGGAAGCAAAGAGAAAAGGAAGACCTCAGAACAGCTAAATATTCTTTTGTTCCATCTTTCTTCCATTGCAGTAAATGTAGGCAGAGGTTCCTGTTGCAATTTTTTCAGGTAATCAAGGCAAGACACTTGGCTGTCAAGGAGTGGTTGAATGGATGGGTTAAATGGATCACATCCAAGAGCTCTGGAGGAATAACAAATCCAAGGTGCAACTTAAACATCTTCCATGAGCTTCACTTAGTTTCTTAGAATCATAGAATCAGCCAGGTTGGAAGAGACCTTCCAACCTCATCCAGACCAACCTAGCACCCAGCCCTAGCCAATCAACCAGACCATGGCACTAAGTGCCCCATCCAGGCTTTGCTTCGACACCTCCAGGGACAGTGACTCCACCACCTCTCTGGGCAGCCCATTCCAATGCCAATCACTCTCTGTGAAGAACTTCCTCCTAATATCCAGCCTAGACCTCCCCTGGCACAACTTAAGGCTGTGTCCCCTTGTTGCGTTGCTGGTTGCCTGGGAGAAGAGCCCAACCCCACCTGGCTGCAACCTCCCTTCAGGTAGCTGCAGACAGCAATGAGGTCTGCCCTGAGCCTCCTCTTGTGCAGGCTGCACACCCCCAGCTCCCTCAGCCTCTCCTCACAGGGCTGTGCTCCAGGCCCCTCCCCAGCCTTGGTGCCCTTCTCTGGACACCTTCCAGCACCTCAACATCTCTCTTGAATGGAGGGGCCCAGAACTGGACACAGCACTCAAAGTGTGGCCTGACCAGTACAGGGGCAGAATAACCTCCCTGCTCCTGCTGGCCACACTGTTCCTGATCCAGGCCAGGATGCCATTGGCTCACCTGGGCACACTGCTGCCTCATCTTCAGCTCCTCTCTCTCAGCACCCCCAGGTCCTTCTCTGCCTGGCTGCTCTCAGCCACTCTGTCCCCAGCCTGTAGCACTGCTTGGGGTCGTTATGGCCAAAGTGTAGAACCCTGCACTTAGCCTTGTTCAATCTCATCCCATTGGCCTCTGCCCACCCATCCAGCCTGCCCAGGTCCCTCTGCAGAGCTCTCCTACCCTCCAACAGATCGACTCTTTTAGCTCTTCAACATTCCAAATTTTCATTTCTGAAAGTTTTGAGTTTGAAGTTGTTCGAGGTTTGGGTTTTGGTTTCTTTATTTCACTTTTGGCAAACTTTTTGCAGACAAGAAGGCAAGACTGGGACAGCAACCCCACTGAGCTGTACAATTAAAGGCTTCACATTGTCTCGGAAATTACAGACTCCTGGGCTATGTTTCAGTACCTGGTAACTAAAAATGGCTTTGTGGTCAGAAAGCCATTGATGTTTGCTTCAGAGGTAGCAGTTATTGGCAGATGCCCAATAAAAAGCAGACCAATTTTATCATCTGTCAAGGAGACAGGATGGTGGGTTTCAGGAGTGCTGCCTTGGTTTATGATGTAAATGCCCACGTCTGTTAATTCTATTCTTAATTAGCTGTATCAGTCTGGGTTGGTTGCTTCTGTTTGAAGCTGTGTTTTAGCTACGATTGACTCTTTAGGTTTTTGAAAAGTGGAAGATGTAAGAGCAGCTCTTGGAGTCAGTCTTTATTGACTGCATCTGCAGTTCCTGGTTACCCTGACCCACGTCAAGAGATTGTGCCCAGGCAGTAATTACTCTATCACAAGAGCTCCCGTGTGAATCTGCCGATCACACTGATATCCCGTGGCAGCCTCCTTAGCTCTGGAGGGAGCTGAGCAGAAGGGAAGAACAAACAGGCCTTTTCTGCTCCCTTTTTTCTCTCCTCTTTTCTCAGGCCACCCAGGTCTGCTCTCACTGTTCATCAAATGGAGCCTGGTGTTTCATTTCTGCTGAGATTTGGGTTAGGATCAGATGTGTGCTGAGACCTCTGCTCAAGAAGGAGCACGTGCAGGGCTGATTTGTCATCTCTTTTCCCCTTCGATGTCAGCAATTTCATCGTGCCTGGTCCTGATCTTTGTGGACCTTAGGGTGAGGAAACTCCAACCCTTTTGCCTTGGCAGGTAAAGAGGAATGCCTTGGTTTGACTGGCTCCCTGCCCCAGTTCACACTGAGTGCAGGGATTGAGGTGTGGTGTATCTCATCCACTGTGTCACCAGCATTTAAGAGCAGAGAGTGACGCAACCTCTTGCAATGTTCAGGTCTGAGAAGATATTATCAGGACAAACTTAGATCTTAGAACTCAGGCCCCGACAGGCAACAAGCAGTTCTGATCATCTTCTGAGATGCAGTTAATTGTGTGCCTGCACACACCCTGTTAATGAGTACATAGTCTCTAAAACTTCAGCTTTTACAAATACTTGCAAATTGACCCTGAAATGTCTCTTAACCCAATTAAAAATGATCTTGGGTCTCTGATTCATGAACTGTTCATAGCTGGGAGTGGATCCACCTACAGATTTCAATGTAAAAATGTCAAATCTCTGAGAACTAACCCAGAAATGCTTATATGATTGGCTGTTTCTTTCTTTCCCTTCATTGGTTTTACTCTACTTCTGTGAATCTCACAGAATCTGTTCTGGGGATCTTAATCCCAAGGAAGTCCCAGAGAGAGCAGCAGCTGTGGTGGAGTGCAGCTGGCGGCGACAGGAGCGAGCTCTCGGGGTGCATGAGAGGCAATGGGCAACCTCGTGTGCCACATCATGGCACCTGGCACAGCTGTCTCTGAGCTGAGCTGTGTCTGGGTCAGGACATGTTTGGCCAGGCCTGTGACTGTCTTCTGGACATTTACCAACCCTGTCTCACCACATGCCTTTCTGTCTTTAAGCTATGATCTTCCTGGATCTCTCTCTCTCTCTCTTCCCCTCACCTCAAGCCTCTTTCTCTGTCCATCCCAACATCCCTTTGGTGTGTGCATTATTCTCAAACAGAAATGAGTTTATTCTGATCATTCTCTTGTTGGAGAAACCTTTCCCCCTTCCCCCACCCCTGTTTTTCCTTTTCCCCACTTTTCATCATGCTTCCTCCCCTGCTTTGCTATATCAATCCTGTTCTCCTCTTCCCTATCTCTCTCATGACCTGAGCCCATTACTCCTGGGAAAGCTAATGGCTTTTACCTGCTAATGTGAGAACTGTTCTCTCTGCTGTGCTCTTTGGCAGCCCCTGAACTTTGCTATTTCCTGGGATGTTTGATAAGCCTGGAAGCTCCTTTGGCAAGCATCCGAGCAGCCCAGGGCTCCAGCCTGCTTCGAGGGAACAGGCATAGGTCATCTTTGGATCACAACACCTACACATTTTCACAGTTAAGTCCTTTAAAGCCTTGCAAAATTTTTACTAAACACCCAGCTACAAAGTGAATTTTATGAGCCATATCATGGGTATGAAGCAGCTCTTACTAAGGAGAGATGTACTGGGGGGGATACTCTTCAGATAAGATTTCCCAGCTGTCTGATATCCCTGTGGGAATGCACATTTTCAGTGGACATAAGACACAGCTCTGAGCACCCAAGTTAACTTGAGTCCCCTGATTATTGGGGAAAGCTGTGTAAACCACACTCAACATACAGCATCGATCACAAGTCACCCACAGCATCACAAGGTCTTGATTTTGTGGTTCCTCTCTCTGCAGAGGGACACTAACTGATTTTGGTTCCGTCAGAGCTTTCCAGAATTTTGAAAGTGGTGCCTCAGGTCCATAATAAAACTCATTGTAAGCAGCCCTGGTGAGCTGGCATCTTTGGCATGGATTTTCTGATGCCTTCTTGTTGTACCAAAGAGTCAGGGAGCCTGGAGGAAACATCTCAAAGCTGGGCTGTGGGACAGAGAGGCAACTGTGATTACCACCGTGTGAGGACAAGACATTCCAGTGGGTGCTTGACAAACAGTGGTAGGAAGCAGACAAGTTTTAACCTGCCATTTTACAGCAAGACCAGTACAGGAAGTAAAGTCCAATGGATAAGAACTGTCCTGGCATTTAGAAAATGCAGCCTTTGTCTCCAAGCTTGCCCTTAAACTGCTGCATGATGTTGGCTTTATCCTTCCATGGTGTGTATTGGCTTTATTTAAAACACCCTCAAGACAATTCCCTGCTGTGTGTGTCTCTGCCATGCTCAAGGCTCTTGTCTGAGAAGTTAAGGTTGGACCAATTGGATCCTTGGGATCCTTTCCAACCTGGCATTCTGTGATTCTGTGAGGTTTCAGGCTGTAGATGTACGTCCATCACACCTGTGCAGTAAGATGACCATGGGATTCTAAGAAACCAGACAAGAGCCAAAGCTAGGAAGCTGGGTCCTCAGCCTGTCTTTATGCTTCTTTCTCTTCCCCAACTTTCAGTTTCTTTGAAGAATTTTGGCAGTAGCCAACATACTTGTTTGAAGGAGGAAAGACCTGCTTGATCCTTCTGCTTCCCTTATTCCTGCTTCTTGTGAAAGCTGAACAGGTTTTGCACTTTTTCAATACCTTCTCAAAGTTGAAGCCCTGCTGAGGTAAGGTGCACTGGTACTGGGTGATGGAAAGCTGTGATGCTTAGTCCAGAAACACCAAAGCACCTATTTGGTCATCAAAGAGCTTGTCACTCTCTGTGGTTTGTGAGAATAGTCTCTAAAGAAAGGAAGAGAGAGAGAGAAGGAATAAACCAGCTCCATTTTCTAACTGCCTTTGGCTTCAGAAGACAACAAAAGGGGTTGGGTTGTTGGAGAAAAGAGGGAGCCCAGTTTTAACAATGCCTCTGAACATGAAAATATGTTTCTCTGTTGGTCTTTTTTTTTTTTTTAATCTTTTATGGGCTATATTTTTATGGAGTTTTGACTTACTTTATTTACATATATTATAACCTTCCTACTGAGTAAACAAGAGATGCCCAGCTAAGCAAACAAGCCCCAGGGTGATGGGAGAGAGAAAGGAGACTAGGAGGGAGAGGAAAAGAGAGGTGGCAATAGGAAAAGGGTAAACAGACAAGCACTAATTAAGGCCTTCATCACAAGCAGGGAGATGTGCTAGGCTGACAGTCAGTCAAGCAGATAAGGGGAGATGAGTTAAAATCTAGCCCCAGGTTTTGAAGGCCCTGGGGCCCTGGCAGACAAGAGCACAGTGAACCAACAGGAAGCCACTGAAAGGTCATTTGCATGAAATGATGTTCAGGATCTTTGCTTTTGTTGTTGCCCTGATGGCTTTAACCCATTCCTGGCCCAGAAGACACACAGAGATAAGGCACATGCAGCCAGTCTCTGCACATGGCTTGAAGGCTTCTTTTGGTGGCCTTTAAGGGAGCAGTTCTCCAGAGAGCTTATGCTTTGTGGTGGGAGAGAAGGCTGAAAGTAAGGGGAGCTGGAATTCCTTGGCAAGTGATGTGAGCACTCTAGCAGAACAGAAAGTGGAGAAATTCTCAGAATGGGAAATTCTAGGCAGGAGATGAGCCACAAGCTTGACAGGTTGAGGGAAGATGCAGCAACCTGCATTCTCCCAAGATACTCAGATATTCCAGACTTTGAGTTTTGTTGATCTTTCCAAGAGCTCTGGATGCAAATCTTAGGAATTCCCATAGTGGAGCAGTGTCAGAATCTATCTTCACTTGCCCCTGCTGTGGTGTCACAAACATGTTCATGTCTGTGAGGAGCATTGTGCAGGTGGCTCCTGTCTGCCCCTTCAGCTGAAATTGCAAATACCTCCAAATTTATAGTGCTTGTGAAAGAATGGGCAAATTGTAGCTGCAATCTCTTCTCCCTGAGCTGCTTTAGGAAACGAGATCTTGCTCAGATCTCCAAGGGAATTCTGACACTATAATTATTATTATATGTTCTCAATGTGCTTAGGCATTTGAGCAGATTGTAATTCCTAGTGACATGGCAAGAGAAATGAATGCAGAAGTGCTCACCATTTTGTAATACTCAGACAGCCTAGCACACTGCTGGGTTTTTTTCATCCCCCACACCCACACTTCTCTTTAGACATTTGGTAAGTCACAGTTGTTACTCTTCTGCTTTTCCTCCTGAAACACAGAAATTGGTTATAGCCAACTCTAGTAGATTAAGTGGGGGTCTGAGCTATGGGACTTCTGGGTTCTACTCCAAACCACTGCCACTTCATTATTGTTTGACCTTCTCCATCTCATGTCAGCTCTTTGTGAGTAATGTATCTCTCTGCCAGAGAAGGACAATAAGCTTTACTTGCCTCCAAGAAAGTGATGGTTGGAATTATTACCTCTGAGATTGGCAGAGTGCTCTTAGATCCCTGAGTGAAAGCACTGTTGAAGGTAAAGCAGTAGTTAACAGTGGAGTAGTGCTCTGGAGCAGGTGGTATGGATGGATGTTTAAACTTGAGGTTTAAGGCCAAACCATGATGGGAATCCAGTGAGGAAATGAGAGCTGTCAGCCTGTTACAGTGTTGGATCTCACAAGGGAAATCTTACAGATTTCCAGTGGAGTGAGCTCCATTCAGATCATGTCCAGGTACAAGCCCCTTTCAGTTCCAGATCAGAGCTGAAAAACTTGACACTGAAGTCCATCTTAGGCTGAGACTGAACAGATCTGGGCTGTTATGGTTGGTGAGCTCTTGGGTCTCCTACTGCATTGAGTGCTGCCTTCCTCCAGTGCATTCCCAGTTCAGATGTGAAGAGTCATGAAGACCCAGCTATAGCAGATAGAATCATAGAATGGTAGCAGATAGAATCATAGAATGGTCTGAATTGGAGGGGACCTCCACAGGTCATCCAACCCCATCTGCAGTCAGCAAGGGCATCCCCAACTAGATCACGTTGCCCAAAGCCATGTCAAGCCTCACTTTGAATATCTCCAGGGTTGGGGTCCCAACCACCTCCCCAGGCAACTTGTTCTAGCCTTCCACTATCCTCATGGTAAAGAACTTGTTCCTCACAACCAATCTAAATCTGCTTTCCTCTAGTTTGAAGCCATTGCCCTTATCCTGTCACTGCAGGCCTTTGTAAACAATCTCTATCCTTCTCGTAGGCCCTTTTCAGGTACTGGCAGGCTGCTATTAGGTCTCCCTGGAGCCTTCTCTTTTCCAGGCTGAACAACTCCAACACCCTCAATTTGTCTTCATAGCAGAGGTGCTTCAATCCTCTGCTCTTGTTTAGTGCTGTGGCTACCCACAGCTTTCCCAGGTGTGATGCTGCTCACTGGCATTTGGTGCAACTAATCCGTTTCTCTGTTTTTAGAACAGTAGTCATCTTAATATCAGAGACAGTTTGTCTTGAAAAGAAAAGACAAGGACAAAAATTCCCAAACTTTTCTTCTGTTTCACTTTGCTTACAGTCCACACTGAATTCCAGTGCAGTGTAATGTTACAGCATGCTCAAATCCCAGGCAGATAAATATTTTTAAATGCTACTGCATGGGATCAGTGGAGATGGTGGTGTGTGGGGTCACAGATAATTGTTCTGTGTTTTGAATACAGTCTCATCATTGTGAATGGCTTCTCTACAGCAGCAGCTCATGTGTAAGAGTAGCAGAATACAGATAGCTTTTGGCTGACTGCTCCCTGCTCCTGCTCTCTGAAGGATTCTGAAAGACCACTGTCATCAAGTAATTTTTCTTCTACTTCACTATATGTAGTAGGTTCTTTAAAAGCCTGGAAATCATTTTATTTGCCCTTTTACTCTGGACAAACAGCAGTTTCTTTTTCTTGGCCTAACATTCCATTTGGGAAGACAAACCCAAGCCCTGTTCAGTATGGTTTCGCTTCAAATTCCACATAATGTCAGAGCCTGAGAGGAAGAGATTCCTAAAAGTGTGATTAATTTATTCAACAGATGGCCTTGAAAGCTGAGCAAGTGGAAGGGAAATATTGATTATTAAAGGTGAGGTCTATGGTTTGGAAAGAAGCTTTATGTTGGTATAGTCAGGGAGATCCATGAATTTGTATGTTGAGAGAAATCATTTGTCTGAAAGGACAATCCTTGTGTTCTTGTAATGAAGAAGTGTCATTCCCTTCTGTGTTTGATGGGAACGTGCTGCTGTTGAAAGACAACCCTGTTAAAGTCCTACAGTGAAAATCCTAAACTTATCCTTTACCTCAGGGCAAAATGCAGCCTGGGCTTGCAGATTTTCCTTCATGCCAGTAGTGTTAGTGGCCAGGACAGAGGATGTTGCATGGACTCTAAACAAGTGGGAAAAGCTTTGTCCTGCTTCATTGCAGCCACTGACTTTGGCTGTCCAGTGGAAGAGTGAGTCTCTGAGAGCAATGCAGCCCTGAGTGTCAGCCTTCACCTTCCCATGCAGTGGTGGCCTTGTTCTCCAGCGACCACACTGCACTCATCATCCAGAACAACACAGAGAGCTGAAGGAACAGGAGGAGGGCAGGGCAGGCCTTCAGCAAGGCTTTAAGAAACCTTGGGAGTGCAACTGAGCAACACATCTGCCAAGAGTGGCAACAGAAATTGTAAAGATTCTGAGGTAGTTTTCTGTCTTCTCTTTACTCTCCAGCTATAGTACCAAATGTGCCTGAAAACCTGCCCTTGTGGTGGGTCAGGGAGGAGAGGCAGCCAGGTGCTTGTTCACTCCAGAGGGTAGAAGAGGCCTTCAGAATTACTGAGAGGTTTCAGACTCTGCGTTTTGAAATTCTCCTGTGCTACAGCAGTGTGGTGTGAGATGTGCCCAGCAGTGTGGCACAGGGTCAGGGAGGTTTGCTCACTGCAGGGAGTAGCTTGTGATTACCCAAAGCCCAGGCAGGCGAATTTTTCTCTCTCTTTTTCTCTCTCTCCACACCCCCACACCCCGCCCCTCTTTTTTTTTTTTTTTTTCTTTCTTCCTTTTTCTGCCTGGGAAGGATGCAGCATCACAGACCTTGTCACCCAGAGCTTAGAGGACAGCAACCATATGCCTTCCGACCTCCCCTTGCTTTTCTAGGAAAGATTCAGCCTGCTGGGCATTTGCTATCAGAATGGTTAAGAGACAGCGGCTGGGATGTGGCCCAGGCTGGCGTTCTCTGGTGCTCTGCATGGATGGAGAGAAGGGGGAGGGCGAGGAGGGGAGGAGGGTGAGGAGACTGGGCTGCCAAAGAGGAGGAGGAGGGATGGAAGAGAGGCGAGATTGGCGTCTTCATGTGCATGAGGCTGGCCAGCATCAGGACAGCTTGATGGGCCTGCAGGCTACTATCTCTCACAGTTGTTGTGATCGCAGTGATGGGCTTGTCTGGTGGCTTGGACACCAGCCTTCATTATCATGCTCTGCAACATTTGCTGTGGCGGGCAAAGAAAGGAATGGAGGAGGTAAGGAAGCCCTGGAGTTATACACACATACATGCACACACAGATCTGAGACAGGAAAAGGAGAGTAGCAGCTTTGGCTCCAGGCTATTGATTTTGTTTCGTGACACTTGCTCATTTCCCACTTAGTGTGTGTGGCTCTGCTGCGCTACCTTCCCGGTATGGCTGCTGCAGCTCTCCATAAAAGAATAGTGAAGCCAGAGTGGTAGGGGCTCAGCAACAGAGGGGCTGACCCATTGATTTGAAGCCATTTTGAAAACAATCCCCTGTGCTTGCAGCAGCACACAAAGACTCCCACATGGCTCCATGCTCACCAAGGAGACACGTTTCCATGTGAGGAACCGCACGGGTCTGCTTGGTGTGTCTGTGTTTTGGCTCCTTATGTGGTCTCCCAAATACTCAAGCTCAGCTTTTCTCCCCCAACCTTTGTCTTGTCAAGGCAAAGGAATCTGGAGGCAGAGCTATCAGAAATGTCCTCCTAGAAGAGTGAGGCTTTTTTGGAGGCATGGCCCCCAGCACTCTTATTCCTAAGGCAATAGTGTTAACCTCAGTTGCACTATAGGCCAAAATAGGACAATAACATTATACAGGCAGCATCAGACTGTTCTTGTTCCTTTACTTACTGTAACTTTACCCCCTATGAAGTAGGCATTGCTGCCCAAGTCACATCTGGCACTTCTGGCAACAGCAGTTTTGATCTTTGCCACATTTTGTTTTCTAACGTCACCAACTGCCTGACCCCAGGGGAAAGAAGCTGCTGGTGGGAGGGAAGTGGAGTGAACCAGGACCGAATAGCACAAGCCTTTGTGAGAAGATTGTATGCTGCTCTGCTGTGCCTGCCTGTATTTTATATATTTTGAGGATCCTGGGGATTATCAGACAATTGTCTTCACATGAGCAGCAGAAAGCTTGGGGTTTGAGGAGGAGGTCTGCTGTCTTGATGCTGTTTTGCTGTTAGCATCATTTTCCTTTATTTAGCTGCTTCTGCTACAGCTTCTGCACTGCTCAGCTTGGAGGTTTAGTTCAGCTGCGAGAGCAGAAAAGGGACTTTGGGGTTAATGTAATTTCTTGGTCACTGTCTCCCTTTCTGGCCTGGACACACACACGTGCAGGCACAAGCATTCACATACTCTCTATCACACACACATACACCATCAGTTTTCCCCAGCTTTGTATCAGGGGATGTTGGAATGCCATGGCTGGCAGGAGCTACTAACTGGATTAGCTGGTAAATCCATCTGGAGCTCCCAGTGGGAGGGATGGACAGGTTCAAGATGAATAACAGCTTGTCTGAAGCAGCAAAATGGATTATTTTAGGAAAAAGAGGGGGGAGGGCAAAACCCTTTTTCTCCTTGTGGACTTTTGCCTGAAACACAGTGGAGTGGTTTCAAGAAGGTAAGGAAAGGGGAGATGGGTTTTGAGGAGGGAATGGTTCTTATTGTATTACTGAATATGGTTGTCCTTCCTCTTTTGTATTTAACTGCATCTTGTCTTGCTATTAAACTGTTCCTTTATGCTCTAAATCATCAGTATGGATTTGAGACCAAAGGGGTGAGGCAGCTGCCCATCAAGTTTCTCAGTGACAGGATGAAAGGGTCTATTTTTTTCCCATTCTTCCTTGTCCTTCTTTCATTGTGCAAGATATAAACTGCTTCCAGGAACAGGCCTTGGTACTGACCCTCAAGACTTGGCCAGTGTGTTGGGGCTGGGGTTGGGGTTTCACAGCTCTTAGATCTGACACTGACTGATGGAGTGCCAACAATAAGGGCTGTGCTGAGATCAGGCAGCTCCATCTGGGCTTCAGCAGCAACCATACTTCAGCTGTTCCCGTGCAAAGGAAACAAACCAGCAGGAACTGAAATGCTGGCTAGAAGGAGGAGCCTCTATCACTATTGATAAACTTATTGTAAGGGGCTGAGGGAAATAAAAGAACTTTTCCTTCTTCTGCCCTCATCCTGCTGCACAGCTTTCCTGCAGGGCCAAATACAGTGGAATGAGGAGAGAGCCTTTCCTTTCTGGTTCTCTTAGCCATCTTTGGTGTTGTCAATCGAATTGCAGGCTTGCGAAATGAGCAGTGTGCAAGTGTGTGCTGTGTGGTGAAGTGCCAGCTTCTGCAGCACTTCACTTGAGGGTGGCTCAGAGCCTCCCCTCCACTTCTTTTTGGGGGCCTTTAGTGCTTTTGTTTGTTTGTTTGTTTGTTTATTTGGTTTTGGGTGTGGGTTTTTTGTTTGCTTGGTTTGGGTTTGGTTTTGTTAGAACATAAGAAGTTCCACCTAAACATGAGGATTTCATTAACTAAAGGGTGACAGAGCAGTGGAACAGGCTGCCCAGAGAAGTGGTGGAGTCTCCATTCGAAACACAGATGTGTTTCAATGTGACCTTCTTTGGGTGAACCTGCCTTGGAAGAGAGCTTGCACTCGATCTCCAGAGGTCCCTTCCAACCCCTGTCATACTGTGATACTGTGAGTATGTTCATTAGCCCTTTGGTGTAAGTGCTGGTAGCTTTTGACTGTTAAAATCCATGAATGATAGAATTGCTTTGGTTGGAAAAGAACTTTAAGATCATCAAGCCCTTAACCCAGCACTGCTAGAAAACGTGGGACCCTTCCTGCTCCTGAGTGCTCCCATCAGTGCCCTTGCTCTATACACCCTCCTTCAACCACTGCTGCTGCCCAAGCCATAGCATGACCTTTTCTTCTTCCCAGCCACATCATTTTCTGTACCTGATCTTTGAACTGTAGTGGACTGGGACACCAGTGAGATTTCCTACTTCAGCCTGGGTCCTAAAAGTACTGAAGGAGCGTCAGAGGACAGTCACAGATAAGAGTTTGTCTGTAGGCTGTGAGGTTTGAGGCTGCACCAAAAGGAATCCTGTGTGATAAGGGGTTGCTAACCAGCCTGGTGAATGTGACCAAATTATCAGGGGTTCCAGCATCATCTGAAAACCATTGTACTTGAGATTCTTCTCCCATCTCATTTTATGACTTCATCCTGCCTCCCACCCTGTCATATGTGACACTGTCAGCCTCAGATCTGAAGGTAAGAGGTCATTTTTCATCTTCTTGTGTTAATGTCTCAGTATTGTGTCCAAAAGGAAACCATCTTTACAAGAAAGTTTGGGGCCAAGATTCCTCCAGTGGCAGGAGTGTCGTAAGAGGAGTTGAGGAGTGTAGGGGTGAGGTCCTGAGGGACCCATTGCTTTGATGCTGGGCTGGGAATGTGTTGTGCTCAGCACACAGCACAGCTTGCAGAGCCTAGAGAGAGCTACAGAGGAGACCTCTGGCCAGAAGTGTAATGCTTACGTGCAGGATCCAGCATAAAAGAGGCCATATTTTTTGTAAATTCTTAGAACCAAGGATAAAAGCAATAATTAATAGCAATAATAATAAGAGGAACAATAATAACAATAATTTTGTTGCTTTTAAACTGTGACCTGAAAACCAGAATAGCCGCTGAGAAGTCATGGGTCTGATCTCTCCCCCTCCTCCTCCTTCTCCTCCACCCACGTCTCCATGCTTATTTCTCTTTTATTTTTCTTTTCTTTCTGATGTTTTGCCTTTTTTTTTTTTTTTTTTCTTTCTTGTTTTTTTGCTTTTTTTTTTTTTTTTTTTTTCCCCTGCTCTGGACATATCCTTGAATCCTGGCCATTCCCCCAGCTTATGGGATTCCCATTATACACGCTTGATATTTAACAGCTTTGGCGTCTTCCATAGCTGGGAGTGAAAAGAGAAAAAACAGCTCAAAAATGTAATGGAGCAAAAATCTGCATACTGAGCCCTGGTTCCATGTCCCTTTACACTGTTTACTTAGATCTTAAAAGCTACGAGCTGTGGCATCTACTCAGACTTCATCAGCCCATCCTGCCCTGATGCTGGCCTTAGAGACACTGCCAGCTCCAAGTTCCCTTCTGCAGCCACCTCGTTAGTCCGGGAGGATTTTGTGGTTCCCGCAGCCGCCTCAGCCCTTTTCAAGCCTCCTGACTCTTAGCTGCTTTCCTGCAGCCTGTGCCTCCTGTAGCCCAGCAGTGGGAGAGGGCAACAGGGGAGCTGCCTGGGCATTTGTAGGGGCAGAATATATTCTGTTCTCTTTGATCAGAAGCCCTGGTTATGCCCAAGAGCTAAATTTAACCTTATGTGAAGATCTCCTCTGTGTGCTCACTAAGCTGTCATATGTCCATATCTTGTGGCGAGATCACAGAATGGTTTGGGTTGGAAGGGGCTTCAAACTTCATCTAGTTCCAAGCCCCCCTGCTGTGGACAGACACTTTCCAGTAGATCTGATTGCTCAAGGCCCTATCCAGCCTGGCCTTGAACATCTCCTGGAGGAGGCATCCACAACCTGCCTGGGCAAAATGTTCTTCGCGTTGCCAGCCTACTTCTGCTGCCTTCAGGAATCCCTGGAAATCTCCACATGCCTGAGCTCTTCTTGTGGAAAAGGGTTTGGGTCGGATGGACATAGAATCATAGAATAGTAAGGTTGGAAGGGACCTCAAGGATCATCTAGTTCCAATCCCCTGCCATAGGCAGGGACACCTCCCACTAGTACAGGGCACTCAAGGCCCCATCCAACCTGGCCTTGAACACCTCCAGAGAGGGAGGATCCACAACCTCTATGCATGTCACAAGCAAAGCAATAGCTGTCCTCAGCTTTCTCTCCCACTAGCTTTTGGGTGGTCTTTTGTGCTGGTGGTGCTCTTTCTAGTGGTTTGGTTTGGTGGTGGTTGGTTTTTTTTTTTCCTCTTTCCTTCTTCCTTTCTTTTTGTTTTTCTTCTTTTTCTGGGTGGATGTGAGTTATATGGACACTAAAGGAGCAGCACAGCGTTCATGATGATCTGTTAGGATAGAATTGGAAAAACCTATTCAGAGTGCTTAGCCTGTTTCATAGAATCATAGAATTGTTTTGGTTGGAAAAGCTCTCTAAGATCATCCAGTCCAACCATCAACCCAAAACCACCATGGCCACTAAACCATGTCCCAAGATGTCGTGCCCACAGGCTTCCTGAACACCTTCAGGGATGGTGACTCCAGCACCTCCCTGGGCAGCCTGTTCCAACCCCTGACCACTCTTGCAGCAAAGAAGTTTTTTCCTCATCTCCAACTTAACCCTCCCCTGGCACAATTTCAGGCCATTTCCTCTTGTCCTATAACCTGATCTGCTTCCTTTACCTGTCTAAAACGTGGAAGCCTAAACACCATAGTGTCACTCCTGTGAGTCAGTAAGACAGGCAGGCACTTCCAGAAGGCCCTTCTTGTGCCTGGTCTGAGGTGTTTATTGCGCAATAAGGTCAATTGCCCATTTGTCCAAGCTATATAGAAAACACAGGGGGATTAGCTCTGAATTAGGCACCTTGGGTTTAGCCATTAGACCTGACTCATCCCATGCTTCAATCTCCAGTTTCCTCAGCAGCTTTAAAAGTCTCAGAAGCTTCTGATGAAGCACCTTCACCATCTGCCCCACCTGAGATAAGTCAGGCATTTCCTTTTCAGTGCAAGAACCAAAAGAGTTTCACTCAAGTTAGAGGTGACACATTCAAAGCTCATGAAAGCAAATCTGTTTGTGACCCAGTGGCTTGTTACTGGATGGGAGCCACTGCCACAAGTTATCAGTGAGACTTTAATGTCTGTAGTATTTTATGTGGTTTCTGACAGCATCCACAGGTTTATTAACAGATTAAAAATGCATAAGCATCAAGATGTGAGACAGCTGATGGGCATTGACAAGAGAAGTCCCTTAGAATCATCCATGGTTCATCATGGGGAGGTGTTCCTAATTCTTTGGGAATATCCTTTGTGGTCCTTGTGCAGTACATCCAGTTGGATTTATTTTTTTTTTCCCATTATCTCTGACCCAGAAGCACAAAGGGAAATTATCCTCTCTGATACAATTTGCTCATCTGGCAGACTCCATAGAAACCTCTCAAAGGTGAAAATTTTGGTCAGTTTTCCCAAAGGACTTTATCCCCTTGCATTAAGGGAGAAACTCTGGCTGAAGCCCTGTTCACCTGGAAAGAAACTTCTCTGTAGTGCTCTTGTCTGTGAGTCCTCCTGAGCTGCAGATTTTGGCTTTTTGGCTTTGTATCATGCCCTGTCCAAGAGTTGTGGCTCCAGGAAAGGCTTCCTTCCCTCATTTTAGGTCTTGTCTATTTGAAAAGCCATTGCCAGCCATAGTTATGATCTTGAAGATCAAGGTCTTCCAATTCCTGAAGTTTCAGTATAGGACTACTGCATTCAGCTTTGGTGCTCCCAGCATAAGAGAGACATGGACCTGCTCAGTCTCACACAGAGGCCATGAACATGATGTGAGGGATAGAACAACTCTGCTACAAGGACAGGCTGAGAGAGTTGAGGTTGTTCTGTCTGGAGAAGAGAAAGCTTCAGGGAGAGATCTTTTGGCTTTTCAGCACCTAGAGACAGCCTACAGGAAAGACAAGGAAGGATCTCTATCAGGGAGTGTAATGACAGGGCAAGGAGATAACAGTTTGGAATTGAAAGAGGATAGATTCAAATTCGAGGTTAGGAAGAAATTCTATACCCTGAGGCTGGTGAGGCACTGGAACAGGTTGCCCAGAGAAGCTGTGGATGTCCCATTCCTGAAATGAAGGCCAGGTTGGATGGGCTTTGAGTAACCTGGTCTAGTGGAAGGTGTCTCTGCCCATGGCAGGGGTATTGGAACAGGATAATCATAGAATCACAGAATGTCAGGGGCTGGAAGGGACCTCCAAAGCTCAGCCAGTCCAACCCCCCATGCCAGAGCAGGAGCACCCAGAGCAGATCACACAGGAACGCGTCCAGGTGGGGTTTGACTATCTCCAGAAAGGGAGATTCCACAACCCCCCTGGGCAGCCTCTTCCAGTGTTCTGTCACCCTCACAGGGAAAAAAAATCCTCCTCATGTTTAAATGAAACTTCTATGCCTCAGCTTCCACCCAGTGCCCCTTGTCCTGTCATTGGGCATCACCCAGCAGAGCCTGGCTCCAACCTCCTGGCACTCACCTGCACATCTTTAGAACCATTGCTGAGGTCACCTCTCAGTCTCCTCTTCTCCAAGCAGCACAGCCCCAGCTCCCTCAGGCTCTCCTTGTAAGAGATGTTCCATTCCTTTCAGCATCTTTGTGGCTCTGCACTGAACACTCTCAAGCAGTTCTTTGTCCCTCTTAAACTGGGGAGCCCAGAACTGGCCACAGTACTCCAGATGTCTCTTTCAACCCAAACCATTCTGTGATTCTTTGACCCCTGAAGTTAACTTCCCTCTCACAGGACAGCTCTGAGCACATTAAATGACTGAGGGCAGCTTCAGGCACTGCAGTGCTCAAATCTGCTGGGTAATGATGCCATGAAAAGGCAGCAGCACAGACATGCTGAAGTTCTTTCACACAAGCTGCTGCCAGATGCTGTTGTCCACTGGGACTGGAGAGCTCCTACATGCTCAGGTAAAATTTCCCATTTCCATACTGGAGCAGTTGGTCTGCCTGGCTTAACCTCCTTTCCTTAGCTGCACCTTTCAGTCTGGTAGATGTTCACATATTTATAACTCTGTCCAAGCAGGTCAGCATATTCTTCAAGGGCCATTATCCTGCTGCTCCCTACAACTTTAGGTACACAGCAGGGAGTTGCATCAAGGAAATGCATTAAGACGAATCAGCAAGAGAGCAGGGTACCTCTGGGCCAAGCTCCCTGCTTCTCAATTATTTATACTTTGTAATTTCCAGCAAATCAGTGGCTGTTTATTGGTGCTCATCTATAATTGAGGAGTTTCCTCGATCACTGGCCAGCTTTGCTTAAGATGTAGCTGGCCCTGCTTTTGAAAGCTGTTAGGAAAACCCCAGAGGGAAAGGCAGGGTCTCAGGAGTGGCTGGTCATCCATTGAGGATACACCCTTTTAATTTTTGGCTTTTGTGGGCACCTGGGACTGGGGAGTTTTCCAGCATGTGGTTTACCAGCTCCATTTGACCGCACCGCATCGTGTAGGGACCGAATGCCGCAGCACCGAGATGACCCTGCCCGGGAGGTGTTTCAGGGATCCTGCCTTTCCAAGCCCTTGCTTGTGCAGTGTGTGGCTTGTTCTGCCCAAACCAACCCAACAATAACAAAAGAAAAAGTGGGAGGTATTGATGTTCCTGAAATTCCTGAAGAGGCTGTGAAAAAAGGGAGAGCTACTGTTCTGAACTGAGATGAGAAGCCAAAGCCTTGGAAACTTTAAGGAGCATAAAATCTGAAAGGAAAAAAAAAAAAAACAAACCAATTAAGTGCATTCTTAAGTAGGAGCTGGAGTTGGCTTTGCCTTCTTTGGATGGTGCCTTCATAAGGCCTGGTTACTCTTTCTCCAGTAACATTCTGACTTAGTTTTTGTCCTTAGTTTTTTATTTTGGCTGAAGCAGTTGGACTTTTCTCTTCAGAAACACAAAAATGGGCTGCTTGGAATTGACTTTTTTTTTTCTTTTTTTTTTCTTTTTTTTTTTCCCCTGATGTTGTTTTCAAACAGCAAAATACTCTGGTCCCAGCCATTTCAGTGTGAACAACTTCTCATTTGAGCAACTGGGAACTTCTAATGAAAAAATGTTTTGCTGAAATGCTCCCAAACAGCTCTATCCATCACTTCCTTTCACTACTACCCAATAAAAATAGCTCCCACATACCACTGCAGTCAGGAGTGCCATGTTACAGAAGACAAAATAACTAAGCCAACAAAATGACTCACATTCCAAAGATAATATATAAGGTAGGGCCTGGCCAACTGGTTGGATTCAAATTAGAACCAGCCTCAGCCTTCCTGCCTGCCTGAAACAAAACTGATCACAAAATATGATCTGTTGTTATTTTTTGATGTGTGCTCATTTTCTTATTGCACGCTTCCAGACATGATCCCACCTCTGACTTGCTTTATTGTGACAGAAACTGTATCTCCTCATTGTTAGCCTAACTGAAAGCAGGGAGTACCAGGACTCTGGCAAGGGGATTTGTGCTTGTAAGGAGACTTTTTTTTTTTAGCCAGCATGGAGTTTGGATGCTCTGGTTAAAGTCTGCTTGAAGATCTAAATGTTAGGAAGAAATTCTTTAGAGTGAAGGTGGTGAGACACTGGAAATTTGCCCAAGGAGGTCATAGAATGGTTTAGGTTGGAAGGGACCTCAAAGATCATCTAGTTCCAGCCCCCTGTCATAGGCAGGGACACCTCCCACTAGTACAGGTCACTCAAGGGTTGTGAATTCCCCCTTCCTGGAGGTGTTCAAGGCCAGGCTGGATCTGGCCTTGAGCAAACTGATCTGCTGGAAGGTGTCCTTGCACATGCAGGGGGTTGGAGTTAAGTGACCTTTAAGGTCCCTTCCAGCCCAAACCATTCTACGAATCTAGAGCCTGCACAACTGAAGGTTTTCACTACTGACTTTCTCTTTTTTGTGTGGTATCTTTTGAAGGAGCCAGAATTGTGGACCTCACAGAAGCCACCTAACAGAATTCTCTGAGATGTGTTATGCATGAGCATGAAGAGGTAGGCCACCATGGTCCCGTGTGTCTTTAGAGCCTAAAAAATCCTTCTAAGTTTTAATATATGAACCAAAGACATAAAACTTCTAACTTCGTTGTCGTTGTGAGGTACTGAACTAATACCCTGAAGCTTTTAGCTCATTAATTCTGTTGATCCTCACTAAAGCACTGGTTCCAGCAGAATGAGTCCTTCATGTATATACAACTTCTCAGCCAGGCTGGTAGTGCTTTTAGGAGCAGCTGATGGTTTAGGGTGAATGCATTTTCAAGCAATCTATAAATCTTTATGATCTTTGTTTTTCTTTCTCTTGCATGCATACTTGGCAAGGATTTTCGGTTTGCATCATTGAAAATTTGATTCACCTGTGTACAATGGGTGAGATCTGTCCACATCTGAAAAGCCAACATCAAGCCCTTTGCACCTTTTAAATCTTTCAAATAGGACTGAAGCAGGACATTATGGTTTGCCAAACCGTTGCACTGCCTTCCCCTGAAGCTGAACTGAGTTTCAGCCAGGCGGAATGGAGGGAGTGATGATGGAGAATGAATTACTGTGACCTTGCAATGTGCTGTGGAAGAAAAAGGTACTTTGGGGGCTGCAGGACTGACTTTTGCTTTCTTTTCTCCATGACTTTGGTACTTTAGATGGCTGCTAGGACTGTTGCTTCAGACTGGATGTTAGGAAGAAATTCTTCAGCATGAGAGTGGTGAGAGCCTGGAAGGGGTTGACCAGGGAGGTGGTGGAAGCCTCATCCTTGGAGGTGTTGAAGGCCAGGCTGGATGAGGCTGTGGACAGTCTGCTCTAGTGTGAGGTGTCCCTGCCCGTGGCAGGGGGGTTGGAACTAGACGATCCTTGTGGTCCCTTCTAACCCTGACTGATTCTATGATTCCCATTTTGGATAGCTTCTTATCAAGGTCTGGAAGCTTAGAATAATGTAAATTAGTGTTAAAGATCTACAGAAACCAACTTCTGGGAAAAGGTTTTGAGTTCAGTAGATTGAGTCGAGGTGAGCAATACTTAGCATGGGTAGAGTAAGAGGCCAGCACTTGATGGGCATACACATCAAATAGAGAAAAGAGTGATGAGGAGTGGGCTGCAGGAATAGCTGGGAACAGAGACTAGAGGTGAAAAGGAGAGATTTTTCTGGACATGGATTTGTCAGCTGGAGGAGTCACAGTGTAGGGGTTGGGAATATTCAAAGGGACACTGAACTGGTATTGAAACAGGCTGCCCAGGCAAGTGCTGGAGTCCCCATTGCTGGAGGTGTTCAGAAAATGCACAGACATAGCACTTCAGGACATGGTTTATTGGGCATGTTGGTGTTGGGCTGAGGATTGGGCTTGATGATCTTAGAGGTCTTTTCCAAGCTTAATGATTCTGTGACCCCAGGGTCCCACACTTCTTTTTTGGGGGTTGTGTGTGTGAAAGTTTTGGTTTGTGAAATGTCCTAAGGGTATAAAGAATTGGGATAAGTGGAGCTTTGGGTGTTTGGTTAGGATCTCAGCTGTGGTTCAGTGACAGTCAGTGTGTGTGTGAGGGCAGTAGTGTCCTAGAAGGGCTCCTGCTGCAGGCACTGGCACAGTAGGGTGGTAGAGTCCCTGCTCCTTCAGGCCAGAGGAATCCAGTTGGCTGCTCTCTGAGTTCTCACTTGGTGTCTGTCCATCTGGGCTCTTCTCTCAGAAAAGAAAGGAAACTGCTGTTCTACACAGCCCAGTGACTTAGCAAATGCCTTCTCCTGCCCACAGCCAGCTCCCAGCCTGGAGCCCCTGCCATGGCTGCACCTCTGTCACACAGGGCAGGCACACATCCTACCTGTGTGTTGCTCCCACAATCTTGCTGAAGGAAGGGATAGAAGAGAAAATAGCCTTGTGAATGCTTCAGGGTTGTTGCATTTGGGAGAAGAAGCTTTGAAATGTTCAGAGTCCTGAGTTGTGAGTTACATGGTTTAATGACCGCAGTGGTGTTAGGCTGATGGTTGGACTCAACCATTCATAGATTCATGGAAAGATTTGGTTTGGAAGGGATCTCAAAGACCATGGGAAGGGAAGTGGATGTGGTGAGGGCATGTGGCACTTCACTTTCATCAAAAGACTTTTGTGCTCTATGCCTTTGGCTCCTGCTGGCTTTGAACCAAGCCTGGAACCTCTTGTTCACTGCTGAGCACAACGGCACTTAGAGGTGTTCAGTGCTTGGCCATCATTGAACATCTTTGCTGCTTATGAACTTAGTGGTTGCTGGGAACACTCTGGAAAGTCCAGATAGGCAAGCTGGAAGCTGGGCAGTGAAGTGGGTTCTGGGAGTGCTGCAAAGTGACCTTAGTTGTTTGTAGTTGAGTCCTGCTTCTGAGCTCTGTAGTTTCACACTACATGGCCTGCAAAAGCAGCACCAGGAGCAGGCTGCTTTGGAGACCTCTCTCTGAGGTGTCTGGGAACATTTTCCTTTGCCTGGGTACAGGAGGGGCTTTTTAACACTGTTGTCAAATATTCCTGGTGAATGTACTGATTATTGGAGTGATTGACAGTAGGAAATAAATAAATTAAAGGCAGAAGAACAGAAAATGCACCCTCCCAAGATAGCTTTTATGTAGCTAGAAAAGTGAGGTGGTTTCCTGTTCTAAATATTTAACATGATGTTTATGATATGTCCTCTGGGGCAAGAGATGCTTGAAAGCTAATGTTTATGAAGTAAGTCTGGAGGGATGGAAAGGGGAGGGAGGGCACAGTAACTAGAGGGGGGGAAAAAAGGAATTAAAAAAAAAAAAGAAAGAACCTCAGGAGATGTCCTGATTTATGGCTTTACTTGCTGAAGAAAAATCTCTGTTTTGTTAAAAAGGTTGCAACCGATGGAAAGCAACTTCAGCTCAGCTCCTTTTGAAACCAGAAACCTGTTCCCTCAGTCCAGACAGGATCTGAGTCTGGGCCAGCAGGAATCTTTTACTAGCTGCTGCCTTTGTGCTTTGGAGCCCTGCGTATGTGTCTCTGCATCACGTGAGGGCTGGAATGATGGCCTGAGCTGTAAGAACCTCAGCTACCTTTCAGAAAGGAGGGGTGAGTTCAGTTTCCTACTCTGCCAAAGGCTTCTAGCATGATATTTGGATGCTTAATCTTCCTTTGTCTCTGTTCCCTGTCTGGGAATAGCTACAATTTCCTGATTCACTGGGAGATTGCAAATAAATCACTTCATTGTTAAAGGCTTGAAGAAGTCAAGGCCCAGATCACCATCATCTGCCTCTTCTCTGCCCTGGTGAGACCCCATCTTGAGTCCTACCTTCAGTTTTGGGCTCCCCAGTTGAAGAGGGACAGGGATCTGCTGAAGAGAGTCCAAGTGAGGGCTACGAGGATGAGTAGGGGACTGGAGCACTGTGTGGTGAGGAGAGGCTGAGGGACCTGGGGCTGCTTAGGGTGGAAAAGAGAAGACTGAGAGGGGATCTGATAAATGTTTATAACTATCTGAGGGCTGGGGGTCAGGAGCAGGGGGACAGGCTCTGCTCACTGCTCCCTGGGATAGCACAAGGAGCAATGGATGGAAGCTGCAGCACAGGAGGTTCCAGCTCAACACAAGGGGGAACTTCTTTCCTGGAAGGGTCCCAGAGCCCTGGCACAGGCTGCCAGAGAGGTTGTGGAGTCTCCTTCTCTGGAGCCTTTCAAGGCCTGTCTGGATGTGTTGCTGTGTGCCCTGAGCTGGATTGTCTGGTCCTGCTCTGGCAGGGGGCTTGGACTGGCTGATCTCTTTGGGTTCCTTCCAACCCCTGACATGCTGTGAGCCTGTGGTCATTTCAGGAGGGGTGAGTGACCTCCTTGGGAAGCATTTTCCAACCCACTTTATTCAAAGTGAACCCACTCTCTGTTCGGTTTACCTTGGCAATTCTGTATGTAAACTGCAGCAATTCAGGACCAGCTTTGCTATTCCCAACCCATCCTTTAAGGGGAAGCTGTAGGTGGGAACACCAAATGTTCCCTCTACTCTGCCTTTCAGTATTGCAGGTTACCAGGGTTTTATATCCCAATTATGTCAGCTGCAGGGATGTAATGAAAGAGGCTGCTTTTGGAGGAGGTTTAGTGCAACTCCTGCATATTTTACCCTAATATTTTCCGGCCCTTGGTGGTTCTTCTGGCACGTGCTGCAGAGCACAACAAGCTCAGGTCTTGAGATTGAGGCAGCTGGAAGGTAAACATCAGAAATTTCAAACATAATCTTGTCTCAGATGAAACTCCCTGTGGCTTTAGCACTGAACTTTGAAGGTTTTGGAGAAGTCAGAGGCCAGGTAGAAAAATCTCATGTCTTAATCAATACTTTAGGTTCCTTCAATGCCTTCTGCTCAGCCTGGCTGCAAGTCAGGCCATTTGTTTCAATTATTAAATACAGATTTATGACCTGTTGTTTTTCTTGGAAATAGAACCAGGCTTGGGACCAGTTTTCTCCTTGCAAATAACTGTGTTTGGCTGCAGGCAGTCCGTGGAGGTAGAAATGTGTCGGTCGTGTTTATAATCATCCACTTTCCTACTCCACTTTTCTCTCTGTCCTCATGACTCTGATCTTCCTCATCGACATCTGACAGTTGCACATCACTTTTTGGGGGGGATTTCTGTGTTTTGCACAGGGCTAATCCGCATTTAGTGGCTTTTCTTTGGCTTGCCATCAGCAAGCTCTCAAAGAATTTTCTAGTAGGGAAAATCACTGTGCTGGGACAGTCCTCGTTTGGTGACAGGCAGGTCTGGTGGGAAGGTTTCAACTACTGCTGATAATACTGGTGTAGTTTCTCACTCAGCTGGGCTGCTGTGACAGCTGTGTTCTTACAGTAATCATAGAATGGTAAGGTTGGAAGGGACCTCAAAGATCATCTAGTTCCAACTCTCTGCCATAGGCAGGGACACCTCCCACTAGAACAGGTCACTCAAGGCCTCCTCCAACCTGACCTTGAACACCTCCAGGGAGGGAACAGCCACAACCTCCCTGGGCAACCTGTTCCAGTGTCTCACCACCCTCACTGCAGACAACTTCCTCCTAACATCCAGTCTAAATCTCCCCTCTGCCAGTTTAAACCCATTGCCCCTTGTCCTGTCATTGCAAGACCTTGTCAATAGTCCCTCCCCAGCCTTCCTGTAGCCCCCTTCAGATCCTGGAAGGCTACTCCAAGGTCTCCTGGAAGCCTTCTTTCCAGGCTGCAGAGCCCCAACTCTTGTAGCCTGTCCTTATAAGAGAGCTCCTAATGAGCATGGGTGACACAACACTGGAGGAGAGGAGACTGAGAGGTGACCTCAGCAATGCTTATCAACATGTAAAGGTGAATGCCAGGAGGCTGGAGCCAGGCTCTGCTCAGTGATATCCAGTGACAGGACAAGGGGCAATAGGTGGAAGCTGAGGCCTAGGAAGTTTCATTTAAACATGAGGAGGACTTTTTTCCCTGTGAGGGTGACAGAACCCTGGAACAGGCTGCCTAGGGAGGGTTGTGGAGTTTCCCTCTCTAGAGATATTCAAAACCCACCTGAATGTGTTCTGTGTGATCTGGTCTGGGTGATCCAGCTCTGGCAGAGGGGCTTCAACTGGATAATCTTTGGACTATATGGTCTTTCAAGTTCCCTTTCAGCCCCTGACATTCTGAGATTCAGTGTATGTTCCTTTTTTATTTAGATATTTGTGTAGAAGTGTTGTTGCATACACTAATTCTGGTAATAGTTGAAATCAATGATGGTTGAAAAGGCATTTGGACTTGGGGAGACTTCAGATATTTGGAGTAAACTTCAGATGTTTGGGGGAAAATCTTCTCTACCAGTGGAAGCTGGCAGTGTGTGTTCTGTGTGTGTCATCTTGGAGTCTTTAAAAAGTCTTGGAAAAGCAGGGCAGGAGGCAATAGCCTCCTACTTCTTCCAGCTAATCAGTGGCACGTGATTGATAACACACAAGAAACCTTATTGATAACACCTTAAACCTTACTGATAACATACAGAAAAGGCTGCTGTGTATATGTGGCATTTAATTCTTTTTAACACTCCCCTTTGCCCTAAAGTCACAAATCCTAAATTGTGACAGGAAAAAATTACTAAACATAAGAGAAACCACAAACCCTTCCCCTCCCCACAACCCTCTCATGCACACACACACACCTCCAAAGCTTCATGTGTTACCTGAGCATCTGGAGCACTGAACATGGTTTTTAAGGTGTTTTGGGGTTTTTTTTTTTTAAGCAAAAAAATCCCTAACTCTAATCTACAACCCCCTTCAGACCTGCCTCTAGGGAGAAACCCACCAATTACTATTTACTTTACCAAGCCAGAGTGATTTGTGGACCTATGTAAGAATTATTTACGGTTTCATGCAGGAAAAACTTTCAGCTCCCTATTTGCCCTTGTAAGTAATGAGTTGCCTCAGGGGATCAAAGGTCAGATTTTGGTTTTAATGCCCACCTCCTTTTAAAAAATAAATAAAGCAATCTATGTGAAAAGAAAAAGAAAAAAAAATAACAGTCTGAAAAGGCTCTGACTCCTGCTCTGCTTTGATGTTTTAGGTCTGGAAGGGATCATAAATTTGCTGGTGTGAGATAGAGTGATAATAAATGTAGCTTTTAACTGCTGTGTTTTTAGCTCACACAGCATCCATTATCACTGGCAACTGCAAGGGGATTGTATTTTTTTTTTCCTACCTTGTTGCTCTTTAGAAAGATAAATATTCACCTCTTTCTCCACTGATGTCCCAGAAGCTCAACTGAAGCCTCTCCTTGGGACCATTCCCCAGCAACTTTCATTCTTGGTCAAAATGATTCAGTGGTGTGGGTAGGAGTCTGGAGGGGTTATCTTGGCACTTAGTTCAGTGGTCACCATTTCAGCTCTTACTGGATAGGTATTTTTCCAGTAGTTTGAGGTCTGGTGAGCAGGGACTAGCCAAGGAGCAATTTGAAACAGAAAACAGATTTGAGGTTCAAAGTAGTAGAACTACTTAAACGGTTTTACTTGGAGTTCAAGAGAAGAGCTCTTGAAGTTTCCAGAAGAGCTGGAAGCAGAACTGCCAGAACTCTACCAAGACTAGATCTTGAAGTTCCCAAAAGAGCTGGAAGCAGAACTGCCATTTGGGTTTAGAAGGACTTTTGCATCTATGTTGTCCAGCTTCCCATGAGTCTCATGTCTTGGCACACCTCCTGGCCAAGAGGGCCAATGGCATCCTGGATTGCATTAAGAAAAGTGTGTCCAGCAGGTGTAGGGAGGTTCTGCTCCCCCTCTACTCTGCCCTGGTGAGACCACACCTGGAACACTTTGTGCAGTTTTGGGCTCCCAAGTTCAAGTGAGACAGGGATCTGCTGGAGAGAGTCCAGCAGAGAGCTACGAGGGTGGTTGGGGAACCTGAACGTCTCTCCTGTGAAAAACAAACTGAGAGCCCTGAGGCTATTTAGTCTGGAGAAGAGAAGGTTGAGAGGGGATCTGATCAATGTCTATAAATATCTGAGAGGTGGGCATCAAGATGAAGGTATCAGGCTCTTTTCAGTGGTGCCCAGTGATAGGACAAGAAACAAGAGACACAAGCTAGANAAGGTCTCCTGGAAGCCTTCTTTCCAGGCTGCAGAGCCCCAACTCTTGTAGCCTGTCCTTATAAGAGAGCTCCTAATGAGCATGGGTGACACAACACTGGAGGAGAGGAGACTGAGAGGTGACCTCAGCAATGCTTATCAACATGTAAAGGTGAATGCCAGGAGGCTGGAGCCAGGCTCTGCTCAGTGATATCCAGTGACAGGACAAGGGGCAATAGGTGGAAGCTGAGGCCTAGGAAGTTTCATTTAAACATGAGGAGGACTTTTTTCCCTGTGAGGGTGACAGAACCCTGGAACAGGCTGCCTAGGGAGGGTTGTGGAGTTTCCCTCTCTAGAGATATTCAAAACCCACCTGAATGTGTTCTGTGTGATCTGGTCTGGGTGATCCAGCTCTGGCAGAGGGGCTTCAACTGGATAATCTTTGGACTATATGGTCTTTCAAGTTCCCTTTCAGCCCCTGACATTCTGAGATTCAGTGTATGTTCCTTTTTTATTTAGATATTTGTGTAGAAGTGTTGTTGCATACACTAATTCTGGTAATAGTTGAAATCAATGATGGTTGAAAAGGCATTTGGACTTGGGGAGACTTCAGATATTTGGAGTAAACTTCAGATGTTTGGGGGAAAATCTTCTCTACCAGTGGAAGCTGGCAGTGTGTGTTCTGTGTGTGTCATCTTGGAGTCTTTAAAAAGTCTTGGAAAAGCAGGGCAGGAGGCAATAGCCTCCTACTTCTTCCAGCTAATCAGTGGCACGTGATTGATAACACACAAGAAACCTTATTGATAACACCTTAAACCTTACTGATAACATACAGAAAAGGCTGCTGTGTATATGTGGCATTTAATTCTTTTTAACACTCCCCTTTGCCCTAAAGTCACAAATCCTAAATTGTGACAGGAAAAAATTACTAAACATAAGAGAAACCACAAACCCTTCCCCTCCCCACAACCCTCTCATGCACACACACACACCTCCAAAGCTTCATGTGTTACCTGAGCATCTGGAGCACTGAACATGGTTTTTAAGGTGTTTTGGGGTTTTTTTTTTTTAAGCAAAAAAATCCCTAACTCTAATCTACAACCCCCTTCAGACCTGCCTCTAGGGAGAAACCCACCAATTACTATTTACTTTACCAAGCCAGAGTGATTTTTGGACCTATTTATAAATTATTTACGGTTTCATGCAGGAAAAACTTTCAGCTCCCTATTTGCCCTTGTAAGTAATGAGTTGCCTCAGGGGATCAAAGGTCAGATTTTGGTTTTAATGCCCACCTCCTTTTAAAAAATAAATAAAGCAATCTATGTGAAAAGAAAAAGAAAAAAAAATAACAGTCTGAAAAGGCTCTGACTCCTGCTCTGCTTTGATGTTTTAGGTCTGGAAGGGATCATAAATTTGCTGGTGTGAGATAGAGTGATAATAAATGTAGCTTTTAACTGCTGTGTTTTTAGCTCACACAGCATCCATTATCACTGGCAACTGCAAGGGGATTGTATTTTTTTTTTCCTACCTTGTTGCTCTTTAGAAAGATAAATATTCACCTCTTTCTCCACTGATGTCCCAGAAGCTCAACTGAAGCCTCTCCTTGGGACCATTCCCCAGCAACTTTCATTCTTGGTCAAAATGATTCAGTGGTGTGGGTAGGAATCTGGAGGGGTTATCTTGGCACTTAGTTCAGTGGTCACCATTTCAGCTCTTACTGGATAGGTATTTTTCCAGTAGTTTGAGGTCTGGTGAGCAGGGACTAGCCAAGGAGCAATTTGAAACAGAAAACAGATTTGAGGTTCAAAGTAGTAGAACTACTTAAACGGTTTTACTTGGAGTTCAAGAGAAGAGCTCTTGAAGTTTCCAGAAGAGCTGGAAGCAGAACTGCCAGAACTCTACCAAGACTAGATCTTGAAGTTCCCAAAAGAGCTGGAAGCAGAACTGCCATTTGGGTTTAGAAGGACTTTTGCATCTATGTTGTCCAGCTTCCCATGAGTCTCATGTCTTGGCACACCTCCTGGCCAAGAGGGCCAATGGCATCCTGGATTGCATTAAGAAAAGTGTGTCCAGCAGGTGTAGGGAGGTTCTGCTCCCCCTCTACTCTGCCCTGGTGAGACCACACCTGGAACACTTTGTGCAGTTTTGGGCTCCCAAGTTCAAGTGAGACAGGGATCTGCTGGAGAGAGTCCAGCAGAGAGCTACGAGGGTGGTTGGGGAACCTGAACGTCTCTCCTGTGAAAAACAAACTGAGAGCCCTGAGGCTATTTAGTCTGGAGAAGAGAAGGTTGAGAGGGGATCTGATCAATGTCTATAAATATCTGAGAGGTGGGCATCAAGATGAAGGTATCAGGCTCTTTTCAGTGGTGCCCAGTGATAGGACAAGAAACAAGAGACACAAGCTAGAGCACAGGAGGTTCCACCTCAACGTGAGGAGACACTTCTTAATGGGGAGGGTGCTGGAGCCANTGTGCCAGGGCTCTGGGACCCTTCCAGGAAAGAAGTTCCCCCCTGTGTTGAGCTGGAACCTCCTGTGCTGCAGCTTCCATCCATTGCTCCTTGTCCTATCCCAGGCAGCAGTGAGCAGAGCCTGTCCCCCTGCTCCTGACCCCCAGCCCTCAGATAGTTATAAACATTTACCAGATCCCCTCTCAGTCTTCTCTTGTCCAGATTAAGCAGCCCCAGGTCCCTCAGCCTCTCCTCACCAGGCAGTGCTCCAGTCCCCTACTCATCCTCGTAGCCCTCCCTTGGACTCTCTTCAGCAGATCCCTGTCCCTCTTCAGCTGGGGAGCCCAAAACTGAAGGCAGTTCAGAAGAATCTCCTCTGGAGAATTTCCAAACCTGCCTGATGCACTCCTGTGCAACCTGCCCTGGGCACCCCTGTTTGGCAGTGGAGTTGGACTCAATGATCTTCCAAGGTCCCTTCCAGCCCCCACCATTCTGTGATTGACAAACAGGCCCAGGGAAGTGCCAGGGCACCATGACGCCTGTGTGCCAGCTCAGCACACTTTGATGCCATTCCTGTATTGAGCTCAGACAAGATGCACTATTGGAAATCACTTTAAAGTCTGACAGCTGCTTGGTGCCAGCATGGAGCAGTGCTTCCAACGTACCCACCTTAGTCATGTCATCATATTTTAAAGCTATGCTGTTAATAAGTGATTTTAACCACTTAGATGTCTATTAATGTCTTTTTTACTGAATGCCAGCAGCCTCATATTCCAACAATTTCCACAAGGACTTATTGATCATGTATGGATTTGGAATGAATTTTGCCAAATCAGTTTATCATCCCTATATATCTCTCTTTCTGCTTTGCTGTGTGGAGTGAACACTTCAGCTATGGCTTTTATTTTCCCTAGGTCAGCAATTAAGTCATTTTTTACTCAACTTGCATCCATTATGAATCACTTCTGTTAGAATTATCCTTTAGTGTTTTAAGTTGGCCCATAGATTTGTTTCTTTGGTCTGCTGCAAAACTTGATTTAGGCCTCCACTTCAAATCAGAAAATCATCAGCTCCAAATTCATCACTTGGAGAGCTTTTAGAGACTGTTAGAGAACTCTGAGAGTAAACAGCTACTGGACAGCATTTGTTTAAATAACACTCAAAGGCTGTATCAAAAGTCACCAACTTGAGCTCTGCTTGCAACTTGCATGCAGTTAATCCTGTGCACAGTTTTATTTGTAATAAGTCTTGTTCTTATTTTTAAGTGGTCTATAACTTCTTTATTAATCTTTACTTAAAATTTGTATATGGGAAGATAACTTTTCTCCCTTGGAGGAGACCTTAGAGTAGCCTTCCAGTATCTGAAGGGGGCCTGCAGGAAGACTGGGGAAGGACTATTGACAAGGTCTTGTAATGCCAGGACAAGGGGCAATGGGTTTAAAGTGTCAGAGGGGACATTTAGACTGGATGTTAGGAGGAAGTTGTTTGCAGTGAGGGTGATGAGACACTGGCACAGGTTGCCCAGGGAGGTTGTGGCTGCTCCCTCCCTGGAGGTGTTCAAGGCCAGGTTGGACGAGGCCTTGAGTGACCTGTTCTAGTGGGAGGTGTCCCTGCCTATGGCAGGGGGTTGGAACTGGATGATCCTTGAGGTCCCTTCCAACCTTACCATTGTATGCCCTAGAACTGGAATACACTGGGAGGATTCAGTCACTGCCCTTCACAGCTGCGATTTCAGCTTCAGTACCATGATCTGGCAATGCTGAATGCTCAGGAGGCATAAACTGGTGGTGACTATGTTGAAAGGACATTTTAATGCTTGTGATTAGGCAGTAAAATACAAAGACTGTGAGGGACTGGAAAGAGGTATCCTCAGCTAACCTGCAGATGCCTCTAGA
The DNA here is from genome assembly GCA_013399055.1 of Ramphastos sulfuratus. Taxonomy (NCBI): domain Eukaryota; kingdom Metazoa; phylum Chordata; class Aves; order Piciformes; family Ramphastidae; genus Ramphastos; species Ramphastos sulfuratus. Next base: position 18,856 of record WBNM01018732.1, on the reverse strand, counting down.
AGGGCAGTTGTTTGTGTGTTTGTATGTTCTGGCTAGAGGCTGAAAAACACTGCTCAATACAATGCAATGAAATCCTTACTACTGGTGTAACTGTGATGCTGTAGGGATTTGAGGGGGGCAAATTTTATGGGCAGAAGATATTTTTTTTATTTTATTGAACCAAGTGAAATACTCAGAAAAGTAGTTAAAATTTTGGGCGCGTCTCTCTTTAGCCATTTCCTACTTCAGGCAGGCTAACTAAAGCTGGGTACCTGAATGTAGACTCATGCAGTCTCCAAAGGGTTTGGGAAACAATTCCAAGGGTAAACCCCAAAGAATTCCTGGTTGCAGTCTCAAAGAGGTTAGTGAAAGAATTCCAAGAGTAAAACCCCAAAGAGTTCCTGGTTGGCTTTAGGAACATATGCCACGTTAATGTGCTGCTTCTTTTTTGCTGGTACCTCTTCCCTCCATGAACAAAATAATCACTGTGGTGTGTATTGGGTTGTTTTAAACAGGGATAAGAAAATGTGAACATCAAAGGGGCCCTTTACTGAAGGCTTATCTTGGAGTAAAGGCAGAGTGAACACACACCAGTGCATTTCAGAGAGCTAACCTCAAGGTCTGATAATCTACATGGCACTAAGATGCTGTTGGATTTCAGCAGTCAAATAGAGACAGATAGAAAAAGACTTAAATGTTTAGCTAATCAGGATTACACCCAGCTAATGGAGAGAGCTTGCTTGTGTGTGTCCCCCCTCCACCCTTCCCTATCATCCTGGTCGATTCAAATTGATCCTGGTTGTGCTGAGTGAGAGCAGTCCTTCAAAGTTTATTCTGGTGTCAATTTTTATGGTTCCCCCCCTGCTGATCAATAGAATGCATAATCATTAAGGCAAAGTTTGTGAAAGCTAATCCTTCAATATGAGTTTATGAATGGCTCAGAGTCATGGCTCTAACCATTTGGATGTAAGTGGAACCTTTAATCAGGTGAGTGACAGGAGACAGTCAATAGGATTTGCTGAGATTGGATTCTGATTTTCTATACAGCTCTGCAGAGTGAGCAGAGGAAGGGGAATGGGGCTGGCTAGAGGAACAGACATAGGCTAAAATGGCAGTTTCTCCTCTTTTATTATTTATAAAATGTATTTCCAGTGTTTTTCAAACACACTTTGCACTTGGATATCATTTTTCACCTAGAGAGCTCAAACAGGGACATTTGCTGATTGAACACTACGTCATCTTTTTGGGAAGGTGGGTAACAATTAGTGCTGCTTTACACTGCTGAGAGCTTGCTGTACCAGGTGCTCCAAGTGCAACACAGTTGTAGCTTCTCAACAGGGAGAGAGAAAGCAGAGGCAGAAGAAATGACTTCCACGTTACAGAGTAAGTCAGTGAAGAAAGAGCCTTGGGATCACAATTGGTTTGGTTTTCCCCACTAGACATCTGGGTGTTAGTGTGGATTTGACTTATTTTCCTTTCTAACACATCCTTACCTCCTGAATGCACATGGGAGGGGTGGTTTGCTTTGTATGTGCACATGGGGAGAGGTGGTTTGGTTTGTATAAGCTAAGAAGAGTAAGGAATTATCTAAAACAGGGATCTGGAAAACCAGAGGATGAGAGAGATTAGCTGTTGGACTGAACTCATCACTGCTGCAGCTGACCAAAACCCATTTGCTGACAGCACTAACAGCTCTTCTCTCTTTTTCTGCCATTTCAAATGCAAGGAGGTAAGGGTACACATGAGCAAGACACTTTTTCTAGCAGCAAGTATTTTTGCTCGGGTGAATAACTTATTCTGTTAAAGTATCTGCTGTAGGGTGCCAGGATGAAAAGAAAACAGCCAAGAGAGGAATTGTTTCCATTAGGTAGAGTGCTAGGCTTTAATTTCTGTGCAGATTGGCACTAATGGCAATGAGATGCTCTGAGCCTTCAGCCTCAAAACTTAGCTGTCAGATTGGGCAATGCTTCGAGGCAGGAAAACAGAACTGCTGAAAAGCAAAGCTGGTGTTTTCCTTTGCACTTTTCCAAGGAGAACAGAATAATGTGAATGATGTGGAGAGTGGTCAGTAAGTTCCTTTGCAGCTGGCAGATGGAGAGTTTGCAGAGAATTTCTGAAATTCAAGTTCCACTGAGCCACCTGCTCTGAACTGATAGAGCTGCATTGGCTCCTCTTGCTGTGCATTAGCTGAAGCCTTGTCCTAGGCCTCATAATGTGGCCATTCCTTTGGATGGTTCAACAAATGCTTATAAAGCAGATTCCTGTTGAGGTGATTGAGCAAAGTTGTCCTGAGCTTCATCAGCTTGAGGACCTGGAAGCACATCTGTCAGGGAGCTAACATGGTACAGCTGGGAGAGGGCCATGTCATGGCACTCTGTGTGTTGAACTCGGTGCATGTCATGCTCATTGTTTCCTGGTGCTGCTGTACTGGGAAATTGGTAGACATAGGATTTTTATTTGATTTAGCTGAATGTGTTTTCTTCAGTTGTGCTGTTTCATAGCCCCCAGAGCATTTTACCATTATGAGTGAATAGCAGGGAAAGTAGATGGATGACAAGAAACAGAGAAACTCTGCTTATGCCAGCATCTTCAGAAAGCCATAAAAGACCTATGCAGGAAATACAGCAGCAGCTGCTAAGGGATGAGCTCAGAGTAGGTCATGCCATGATAAACTTGAGGGCTGTGAGGATATCAGCTCCATGTGTAATGATTGATCTGGAGACATGGACTCATGCACTGTCAGATTAACAGGTGCAGATGCAGTCCCTGTGCAGGCTGTGATGGGACAGCAGATCAGCTTGCCCACATAAGGCCTTGAAGGGAAATGTGTGATGAGTGAAACCTCCCACAGCTGTGTCTCACCTCAGAAAAGTTACTAGCCAGTGACTCTTGGCAGTTTCACACCTAGATTTTGATCTGAACTTTGGGTTTTGGACTCACTGCTTAAAAAAAAAAAAAAAAGACTTTTCAGCATTTTCTGTGAAGTGCTTGAATGCCTCCACCTTGAATTTCTTTTGATTGACAAAGAAAGATATGGGGGCAGCTCCAAACCTGGAAATTATTAGTTGCTGAGATGTATTTCAAAGCTTTTGGTCTGACAAGGGCTAACCTTTGATCTGGTAAATGAGAACTTTACTCTATAGAGGCAAGGAAAGGGGAGGAGAAGGGAAGATTGATAAATAGGGCAAGGGTAGGATGACTTGGGAAAGATGAGAGCTAGGTTTATTGGTTCAAGCTCAGGTGGAAGGAGAGACTGGTGAAAAGGGTGATACATCCTCCGTGGCACTGAGCAACATGCAGGCAAGCTTATAGACTGTGATGGAATCATCAACCTTCCTTCCTTTCCCATTCCCTCCTCCATCTTCTCCTGCATATACTGGTCTGCTTTGCTCGGGCAGCTGGGAAGTGCACAGCAGTGCTCAGGGATTAGGTAGTGGGAAGTGTTGTCCCACTCAGTGACTGCCCCTGGGGAGTCCTGGCCATCAAAGGAGGACAAATCTCTGTCTTATGGGAAACTGTGTCTGGGGAGGCTTCTCTCAGAGCAGGTAGTCATGGATAAGCATTTGGGAAGCACACTGAAGCTCACTGAACCTTGTTTTTACATGAACCTTGAACCCTTGCTGTTATGGAGCCTGTGACAATCAAAAGGCAAAGGTAGCTGAAGTTCAAACTGGCCTGGGCAGGACACAGCATCAAAGGTGTTTTCCCAGGGTTATTATTTCCCAGAAGTTAGGGGAGATAGAAGAATCTTAGCTCACCTCAGAGCTGGAAGGTTGTGTTTATGACAAGTAATTTTTTTTCCTTCTTTTTGTCACTGTTTTCCTTCTTCTCACAACTTAACTTTGACAAAGTAGTTTTCCTTTTACACCAAATGTTTCATTTCCTGATGGACCCATCCACAGGCTGTGGGTGCTGTGTACCAGCACCACTGAGAAATTTGCCTGTGCCTGATGGCCCTGTTCCCAGCCCTTCCCCACACACCCTCCCCCAGCCTTTCAGTATGGTAAATATTTTAGTACTTATTGAAATCAATTGAGCCTCATCAATTGGAAATAGAGTGTAAATCACTGGGCCTTCTGCATTCAGCCTAGAAATCAATTTTCACACATTAGGGCTATTAGGTTATTGAGAAGTGTGTGATAAATGGCTGTGAGCCATCATGGAGCCACACCTGCCAGCTTTACTTTCTGCAACTCAAACAGGCTCCAAAGCAGGGGGATGCCAAAGGAAGGAAGATCTCAGGTGGGTGGAGTGGTGCTGAGTAGGAGACACAAGGACCATGCAGCCAGGCAATCTGTGCCTGGAGATCAATAACATCTCCAAAGCACTAACTCATCCTCACAGGGGCTGGAGACAGAAGGCAGCTCGGAGCCAAAGCTGTGGTTAGGCATCTTTTTTCTTTTTGCTTTCACAGAGGTGAATGTAATTCAGGGAGGAAAGTTGAGATAGGGATTGTGAACATTTAATAAAACTGATGCAGTAGGTTTTGTTTTTTAAAAAGGCTTTTTCATGAGCAAATCTCTTTCACACAGTATCTGCAGAAACACCTCTGCCTGCCACCATCCCAGCACTCCAGGTAAGGAGAATGGTTTATCCCCAGCTGAGCTTTCTCTCTCACTCCTTCCTATCTCCCCCAGTTCCCACAGCTTTTTGCAGAACAAGCCCTGGGGAGGTGAGGGATCTGGTGACCTGTCCTGATGAAGTCTGTAGTGCCCAGCAGGTTCTTCTGTGGCTATCTGGAGGACCTTGATCTCTGTTTCTAAGACAGGATGTAATTCATTCTTCTCAGTTACTACTGCCAATCAAAACAATGTGATTTCAGGGACTTGCAGGCTCTCCAGTGGTGGAGTCTGTGTTTATGTGCTTTGCAGTTTGGCGTTTTACATATACAGAACTATGGAACAGTTTTGATTGGAAGAGACCTTTCAGATCATCAAGTCCAACCACTAACCCGGCACTGCCAGTTCACCACTAAACCATGTCCCTCAGCACCACTTCTGCATAGCTCTGAAAGTCCTCTAGGGATGGGGACTCCACCTCTACCCTGGGCAGCCTGTTTCAGGGCTTGACAATGCTTTGGGGCAAGAAATTGTTCCTAAAGTTCAACCTAAACCTCTCCTGAGCATGCCCTGGAGCTGAGGCATTCACGGGCAGGGCAGTCTCTTTGGTTGGAGATCTTCTCTAATGCCTGTATTGCAAAAATCTTGCATAAAGTGTTTCCCAATATTGGATCTTTGTCTTCACAATAGAGAGGGAAAAAAGGCACCTGGAACACCAAATGAGCAGAGGGATTGTGCAACATCAACAGCGATTGGTTTTCTTGCTGTGAGGTGAATGCTGTGCACCTATCTCCCGTCACTTTAGGAATAAAAACCAGAGCTACTTCAGTAGGCACAGAAGATCTGTGTCATCAAAGGTTCTTTCTCAAGGTGAGCAATGTGAGCTTAGAGGCAAAGCTCCTTTCTGCAAGGATTTGGAAGCGAGTGCCTCAGATGCTCCTTGGCCTATCTGTTTTGATAGGGAGGCCCAGGAGAGTGGTGTAACGGGAGGTGTTTCCTTGCTCTGGCGCTACAGAGGCTTGCTGTGGGTTGGTTGTTCTCAGTGGAAGTGCTGCTGGGTGGCCATGAGAAGAGCATCCCAAGAGCAATGGGTGGCCAGGAGAGCCAGTACAGAAACCAAGCCCCAGTACTCATGGGCTTGGCTAACACTTGCAGGTAGCTTTGACCTGCCCCTCTGGGATCCACTGTTTTGATGTCAATGCTTCATCACCTCCTGTGACTGTTTCCTTCTTGCTCACTTCTTTGAAAGACTGAATCAAGGGACTCTGAGTCCCTGCCTCACTTTTGGGTAATCTTGCCAGGCCAGCTGGAAGCAGGAAGCAATGACCTGCTCCCTGAGGAGTGCCAGCATGGTTTGGCAGCTCTTGCAGCAGCAGACAGCTGGCTTTAAAATGTTCACACCTAAGAGCTCCTGTGCCTCATTCAGCCACATTTCTGGAACATTTTCCAGTCTCTCCATCCAAAATTTTGTCTTTCTTCTTCCTGACAAGTCTCATATCTAGCAGCACACCTCAGGCTGTGCAGACCTCTTGGTTAACTTATTCCCAGTATCTGGAGTTCCAGTCCAGCCAGCTGCAATCAAGACTCCCGGGCAGGGACTGCATTACTTCTCTGACAGTCTCGGGCTCTCACCCTCAGCTAATTACTTTGATCCTTTACACTTTGTAAAAATTCTTACAACACAAAATAAGTCCCCCCTGGCTTTAACCTTGTGACCTAACTGGCCCTTGTAAAAGGGAGGGAGAAAACCCAGAGTCCTGCACGCCCAGACGCACGCAGCCGTGCTCATGCATACGCCCATCTACACATCCCCACAAACTGCCTAAAGCCTGCTCCTTTAATAGCTTCCTCCCAGGACTCCCACAAAAAAGCAAATAAAACTCCTTTTACAAGATAGCAGAGCAGCATGAAGGATCAACTTCACCAACAACGAGTTCTTTCTTCAGTTCATTTGTTTTATCATCCTACTTTGCCTCCGGATTCCCATCCTCTAAGTACCTTCTTCCACCTCTTCCTGTCCTTTTTGAGCCTTCCAGCATCAGTCCTTTTGCCTGCCCTGCTGCCAACAGCTTCGTGTCTCAAACAAGCAATGTGTTTGTTTAGGATCTTCCTTTGCACAGGGAGTAGGGGCTGTGAGCACAGGCTGTTAAGTTCTATTTCCACAAACAGGGAACAATTCTTCCTACTTCTTCACAGGACCCGGCCAAAAAAAGAAATCCAGAGGAGAGACAACATCATAAAGTGGAGAAGGAGAGATTTAAATTGGACATTAGGAAGAAGTTCTTTGCTATGAGGGTGATGGAACACTGCAATGTGTGTTGCTTAGGGAGGTGGTGGAGGCCCCATCGCTGGAGACATTCAAGGTCAGGCTTGTCTGGGCTCTGAGCAACCTCATCTAGGTATGGATGTCGCTGCCCTCTGCAGAGGGGTTGGACTAGGTGGCCTCTAGAGGTCTCAGCCTGGTCCATTCTGTGAGTCTATGATTCTACATTTATGAATCTACCAGACCAGGGCTCATCACTCTGTGTGGTAGCTGAGCAATACAGCAGAGGTCTATAAAATTGTGACTTGGAAAAGTAGAGAGATTGTTGCTCTTGTATCTCCAGTTGCTACAAAAAGCAGATTTGGTTCTTCACACAACATCTGTGTCCCTTCCCCTGGTAACCAGAGCTGAGGAAAGTGTTTCAGAGAATGGTAACTTGGGGAAGAGCTTCAAGAAATGGAAGTTCCTGTGTGGTTTAAATTAAGCATGGGGAAGCAAATTTGTGTGTGCTCTTCCTGGCTGACCTGTATTCATGAAGCTTACAGGCACTTAATAATCCTGAGACTTCTTTCTCTCTGGATGTATTTGGCTAAGAATACTCAACATTTTCTGAAGCTACCATAAACCAAAGAGGAGTTCTGTATGCTGCATATGCATCATGATTCACAAGCCTCACCTCTTAGGGAAAATAAAGAAAAAAACAAACCTTTTATTTGCCAATCAAACCCATGTTTGGATGCCTTCACCATTTCCTCAGTTAAACCAAAGCCAAGCTATTTGAAAGATTTTAGGCTTTCATTTCTAATATTTTCTATGCTTGAATTAGAACCAGTAAAGGAGTCTGGGAATAAAATCATGCCTAGTCTGTTTTTCTTAATAGATCACCTGGTTTAAACTGGCAGAGGGTAGATTTAAACTGGATATTAGGAGAAAGTTCTTTACAGTGAGGGTGGTGAGACACTGGCACAGGTTGCCCAGAGAGGTTGTGGCTGCTCCCTCCCTGGAGGTGTTCAAGGCCAGGTTGGACGAGGCCTTGAGTGTCCTGTGCTAGTGGGAGGTGTCCCTGCTTATGGCAGGGGCTTGGAACTAGATGAGGTCCCTTCCAACCTTACCATTCTATGATTCTATATGATAGCCAAAGGTATCTCCAGACTCAGATGAAACCAAGGGTGTCATGTTTTCTGGGAGCCAAGAAATGGATTCTGGAAACCTTGTTTGAGGGACAAAGCTCCCTACCCTTTGCTGAAAGGTCTGCAGTAGGCTGTGCTGTTCAGTTTTGCCAGGGGACAAGTTCTTGGATTCAAGACTCAAAAGAGATGAAAGAAGCTTCCACAGCATTGCTGCAGGATGGCTGTGTGTAGGCAGCATCTGCAGAGAGACATACTTTGTGTGTTCTTTAATGAGAAAAACAGCTGGATGGTGAGGGTGACCGGTTTCTGAGAGTCCATTTGACCATTCTCATCATCAGAGTAAAAGAGAAGTTCCTGTTAGCTCCTCACATGAAGTCCTTGTGCATCTGTTCTCTTTGCACCTCTCAAGGTGAGACACAGGACAGCCACAGTGTCTGGTTGAGATGTGTGGAAGCCAAGTCCACAGACCGGGAGATCATCAGGAAATGTCTATGTCCAAAGCAGAAGTGGATTTTGTGGATTCCCTGCGTTGTGGCTTTGGGATTAAGACCAAGAAACTATGAAGGACCAAGGAATCTTGGTGGGATTTCCATTCTCATCCCTCTTGCCCTTCTGTGAAGAGGATGATGGTTCAGAGAGGGAGCTCCCTGGGCTGGGCTTTCATTTCTTTGTCCTTGTTTGTGCAGCACCTAGCACAAGAGTGTCTGTGTTGCTTCCCTGGAGTCTATGGGATTCTGTGCTATGCTCTAGCAGTGCTTGGGGAAGAAACTATTTATGTAACAGTAATAACAAGAATAATCTTCCCTGGTGCCCCTTCCCCTGTGAGAGATTCTTAGTGGCTTTTCTCATAGCCTCATGTTTTGTGAGCCTGATTTTAGCCCATGTCAAGGGACACTTGAACTTCCCAGTGCTGAGGTTTTTCTCCATTTTTGTCTAGGTCAGCTTCCCACATGCATGAGTCTGAGTGGAGCCATTTCAAGGCTCAGTCTCTGTAGGGTGCTAATTCTGCCAAAGCTCTGCCCACATCCAAGTTCTAGCAGAGGGCTCTGAGATGGTCTCTTTCCCCGAGTTGTCTGCTTGTACTAAATACTGGTGCAGCTCTCTAAAATACTGAAGGAACAAAGCATGCAGAGTAGTAAAATGAGCCAATTAAACCTATAAACCCAGGGTTTACAAGGGAATTTATAGTGTCAGAGGCTTTTTATAGCTTTTTTAGATTAGTTTAAATAAAAAAAAAGGGGGAGAGAGAAAGAGAAAAAGAGGACCTGAAACTTGAGGAGACTTAAAAGTTCGGAGAGAGGCTTTTAGGAAGCACAGAGGGGTAATAATTAGAGGCACATTTTCCATTTCACTGTCTTTGCAAATTGAAATTAAAGAAGGGGGGGGGGGGGAAGCATGCAGAGAACAACAGGCAGTTTACTTTGCTCTCACTTCCTCCTGGTTGGTCTGATTTTGCTTTTTCTGTTCTTTTGTTTTCTGGCCAGGTGAAACCATCTTGTCACCTGGGCTAAGGGACTGAAGTAAAAGAGCAATCTCAGGTAAAGTGAAATTTAGATTTGGAGTTTTTCTCTCCTTTTTTTGTTGTTTGCTTGCTGATAAAGTTCACTGCGTGGCTTGCAAATCTGGGAGCTCACCTTGAAGAGTTAAAATGGAGCTAGCACCTGATAAAGGCAGATTTGGTCAGCTGAGACAATAGACTGTTTTAAAGCCATGTTTGTGATATTTCATGAGTTCCTCCAGCTTCCTTTTTCATTGCATGTACAAAGCAAGTCAGCTTGAGATGCCTTTTTTGTGTGCCTGATTAGAATTATTCCTGGCTTTTGTCTGCTTCTGCATGGAACTGAGGAAAAGGTAAATCACAGAATTATAGAATGTCAGGGGCTGGAAGGGACCTCCAAAGCTCAGCCAGTCCAACCCCCGCTGCCAGAGCAGGATCACCCAGACCAGATCACACAGGAACGTGTCCAGGTGGATTTTGAATATCTTCAGAGAGGGAGACTCCACAATCTCCCTGGGCAGCCTGTTCCAGTGTTCTGTCACCCTCACAGGGTGGGGGAAAATTCCTTCTCGTGTTTAAATGAAACTTCCTATGCCTCAGCTTCCACCTATTGTCTCTTGTCCTGCCATCAGGCATCACCTAGTAGAGCCTGGCTGCAGCCTCCTGGCACTCACCTTGCACATATTGATAAGCATTGCTGAGGTCACCTCTCAGTCTCCTCTTGTCCCAGCAGCACAGCCCCAGCTCCTTCAGACTCTCCTCCTAACAGAGCTGTTCCGTTCCCATCAGCATCTTTGTGGCTCTGCACTGCACTCTCTCAAACAGTTCTATGTCCCTCTTGAACTGGAGGGCCCAGAACTGAACACAGTACTGCAAGTGTGGGCTCACCAGGGCAGAATAGAGGGGCAGGAAAATCTCTTATGACCTACTGACCACACCTCTTCTAATACACCCTGGCATGGCATTGCCCCTTTTTTAATATTTGATCACATTCTGTGCTTCTGTGCTCCACAACCTCCCTGGAGGTGTTTAAGGCCAGGTTGGATGAGGCCTTGAGTGACCTGTACTAGTGGGAGGTGTCCCTGCCTATGGCAGGGGGTTGGAACTAGATGATCTTTGAGGTCCCATCCAACCTTACCATTCTATGATTCTATACCTCTTACCATTCCATGATTCTGCATTATCAAATGCCCAAGAAACAAACAAACAAAACCAAAAAGCCTGCAGAAAAGCTTTCAGAAGATTAGGCAAAAAAAAGCCAAAGGTTTTGCTAGTTGCTGAATACAACTTTTGCCATGCACTGAAGTCAAACAAACAACTCTTACGAGTGAGAAGATCCATCTGCTGTCACTAATCTTATAGATCGTTCTGTTCTCTGATACTTCAGTATTTTAAATAACATCTAATGGGCCAGAATGTACAAAGCAATCAATGTTACTCCAACCCCGCAGTCGTCAGCGGCAGGTATACGCTACCCCGGCACAGTAGGCTTGGAGCCAGAGCCTCAGCTCATTTAAATCAATGTCAGCAGTTTACAGCTTGCTCAGAACCTGGCCCTATCGCCTTCTAAGAGAAAAGAAAATTCTTGGCCAGCAAATAATCTTGGTCTGTTCTAAAAACAGCTCCTTCATTGATACCATCAGGATGCAGAGCCACAAGGCAAACGTCGTTATGCTGCTTCAGTGCTTAGAAGCAAGACTGCTCTGACTCTTTCAACCTGAGCCTGGGGGTCCATCTCTCCCTGGGGTTCATCAGACCTTAGGAGAGAGGTGACCCCACTCTGTCCAACAGAACAAAAAAGGAGCTAAGCAAAGAAAACAAAGCCTCGTACTTGGTGTGTGTGTTTATTCTTCTCTTTGTAGTTTGCGGCAGCAGTGCTCCCAGAGACCTTTGTTGGGAATCCAGCTTCTTCTGGCAGGCTGCAAGCTTCAGAGCCCTGCTTGTGTGCTGAGCCGTGCAGCCCCACGGGCAGCATTGATCTGGAGCAGCACTCCTGAAACAAGACATGTACCTGGCTGTGCTGCACGGCCTGGCAGTCTGGGGCAGCTGTTACCAATCTTGGCTGGAGACTCGTGGTGGCCAGGAGAGAAGGCGGTTGGCCTGAGAGCCTGACGGTCTGGCTCTGCCTGCCTCTCCCTTTCATTTTGTTGGCTCCATGGATTATATCAAATATCTTAAAAGAGCACAGTTTGAATGATGGAGCTTATAATTCCATCTCGGGAGTTGTGATGACTCGAGCTTGGTTCTTGTGGTTTATGATGTCACCGGGACCCATCGATGGAGTCGTAGCCCCATAATTCACCATTGCCCTCTTATTTATTCTGGCTGCAGTTTAATCACCAGAGTAAATTGCTGAAGCATCTTTGTGGAAACTCTAATGTTACTGCAGCAGTATCTACGGCAACAGGGATTCAGCAGTGGTGGCTGATGCAGAGGCAACCAGTAAGGCTTTGCCCTGCGCAGCCGCTTGAGAAGGGAGCGTGGACCAAAATCAGAAAGGTGAGAGGCTGAGGGCCAAATCCAGATGTGCTCTGAGTAGAGAAACCACATTCATTACTGTACAGGTACATGCCCTGGGTGCCATAAGCAGTCTCTGGGAAATTGGGATGTGGGTCAAAACTTTAATCATAGAATCATAGAATGGTAGGATTGGAAGGGACCTCAAGGATCATCCAGTTCCAAGCCCCCTGCCATAGGCAGGGACACCTCCCACTAGCACAGGTCACTCAAGGCCTCATCCAACCTGGCCTTGAACACCTCCAGGGAGGGAGCAGCCACAATCTCCCTGGGCAACCTGTGCCAGTGTCTCACCCCCCTCACTGCAAACAACTTCCTCCTAACATCCAGTTTCAATCTCCCCTCTGCCAGTTCAAACCCATTGCCCCTTGTCCTGTCATTGCAAGACCTCGACCAACCTTCACAAACTTGTAGTGTTGATCTGCCTATGGCAGGGGGTTGGAACTAGATGATCTTTGAAGTCCTTTCCAACCTTACCATTCTATGATTCTGTCTTATTCAGAGGCATCTTTAGGAGCAGCTCCTGACTCTTCTCTAGAGGTGTAAACCAAAACCATCCTTTTGTTGTTGTTGCCGTTGCCTTTTGCACTTCAGGTAAAAGAAAGAACTGAGAGCACTTGGAACAAAAAGTTCTGAACTTCTTGCAGTTGAGGTTTGTGTTTGGTTTTAGTCTGGGCAGGAGAAGGAGGAGAGTTCAGTCTGATCTGTCTCCACTCATCTCACTTGGGTCCATGCATCTCTCTGCTTAAAAGGATCTCGCACTTTAGTGTTGATGGGGCTTAATGTTCCTTCAACCCAACATGAAACCCTTCTTTTTGGCAAAATGCATTGGCCAACCTATTTAGTGTCAGCCAGGATGCCTAATGGTTGTGGGTATGCACCTGGCATTTGAAAAAGCCAAGGGCTCTGCTGGAGTTGTCATAAGAGAACATCATTAGTAGTAGTTGTTGTTTCTTACTAGAGTGANCTGTTTTCTTTTTTTCCCCTTTTGCTTTCTGCAATCTCTAAACTCTGGCTAAAACCTCTGTGATTTCTGATTGGAAAAAAGACACTTTCCAACCTCTCTCTCTCCCCTCTCTTCTCCTTTACTCCTCACTTTCCACATTCCCTGGGATATTCTTTAGGAAAGAAACGTTAGAAAACATTAAACCCACTCTCTGTTCATCCTCTTTTCAATACTCTGAAATGCTCAGCTCTTTTTTTTTCTTCTCACTTCCTCTGTGGAGCAGCCCCACAGAAGTCTTGCAGCCCATGGTATCAGTGCCCTGACAGTCTGCTGTTTATGGTAAATGTCATCTTACAGTGTAAGTCCTTTTTTTAACTAAAGGTTTATGGTTTGCTACAAGGATCCATTGTTTTAAGCCATGCAACCAACACGTGTTTCTTGAGATATCACCTTTTAAGCAAGTAGCAGCTGAGTTTTGGTCATCAGACTTGGCTGTCTCTGGATTCATATGGTTATTCTGTTCTGGTAACCTGATACAGCACAAGGAGGTAAGAACAGAAGGAAAAGCCTTTGAATTTATGGTGGGTCTCAGTTCTGATCGTGTCGTTGCTTAGACTTTGGCTTTATCGTGAATCATTTTTAGTGACAGTTGAAGAGAAAAGAGTTGAAAGCCAGTCCTACCTTCCTCATCACTGACAGCTTTTCATAACTTAAATCAGACTGTTTTAAGGCATAGCCTTGCTGTATGGGTGTTATGTAAGTGAAAGCCTAGGCTGAAAGGTGGTCCAGCAGGAGAGCAGAGAGCCTTTCCCTTCCTAGCATGAGTTAGATCTTTCGAGCAGCCATTTCACACCTGGCTTGAAGCAGAAAGCAGTTCTTCAGTTTCTGGATTTCCCTTCCTAGCACAAGTTAGATCTTTAGAGCAGGCATTTCACACCTGGCTTTAAACAGAAAACAGTTCTGCAGTTTGTGGATTTATAAACATTGGCCAAATTCAAAGGTCTCCAGGAACATCTCCTGTTGGTGTGGGCTGAAGGGTGGAAAACATAGAAGTCGATGACAAAAGCCCTCAGGGACTTCAAAGGAGCCAGAATATCACCCCTTCCCTCCATGCCTGGTGAGATCTGTATATAAGGAGAGCCTGGTTAGTGGCTTTATGGATCTCCAGTTACTCATTTTCTTTGAGGCACATGCTGCTGGTGGCAGTCAGCAAAGAAAATTCACTGTGAAATTTGCTGGTTTGGCATCTGCATGCCAAGAGACCTGCTTGAAGGTGTCATCCTTGTTCAGCAGAGCCCATGGCTCTGCACTCAGTAATCAAAAAGCTGAAGCTTAATGATGATCAATGAGTCTGGGTAGGAGAATCATAGAATGATTTAGGTTGGAAGGGACCTCAAAGATCATAGACATAGGCAGGGACATCTCCCGCTAGAACAGGTCACTCAAGATCTCATTCATCCTGGCCTTAAACACCTCCAGGGAGGCTGTGGAGCACAGAATATAATCAAAGATCACATTCTGTGCTTCTGTGCTCCACAACCCCCCTGGGCAACCTGTGCCAGTGTCTCACCACCCTCACTGCAATCAACTTCCTAACATCCAGCTTCAATCTCCCCTCTACCAGTTCAAACCCATTGCCCCTTGTCCTGGCATTGCAAGACCTTGTCCATAGTCCCTCCCCAGCCCTCCTGTAGGCCCCCTTCAGATCCTGGAAGGCCACTCCAAGGTCTCCTGGAAGCCTTCTCTTCTCCAGGCTGCAGAGCCCCAACTCTCATAGCCTGTCCCCATAGCAGAGGTGCTCCAGAAGACACTGTCAGAGATGCTGATGTGGTGCCCAGTGGAGTTAACAGAAAGTCTGCTGTCATTGCAATCAGGGGTAATTGGATATTGGCAGTGTCCTGCAATGCATCTACATGACAAGTTCCCATCAGCACTAATGTGGCTTTCAAAAAGCTCCTCTCCTTTCCTGGCACAGCTGCTCTTTATCTCACTGCTCCTGACTACCACATCCTCTATGTGCTTAGCCCATCAAGTCTTCCAGTTGCTGTATTCTTAGTTTGCTTCTACTGGCAAGACCCTCTGTCAGGTTGAAGCTTTTCAGTGCTCCTGTGAAACAAAACCAATGCAATTCTTGGACCTTGGGGGAGCAATGAGATAGCAGGGACTTTGCTTGGCTTCCTGTGTTTCCTCCATGACCTCCAAGTTTTCCCTGTTTGCAGATGTGTTTCCTACTTAGGTCGGCTCCATAGTATGTTCTTTCTGACACATTTTGACAAATTCACTTTGATTTTACCCTGGAGGTCTTTCTAGTCTTAATTTTATTATTGTGGAAGGTCATCAAAAGGGCAGTGCTATTTAAAGACCAAATTGTGTCACATTTACTCATGGGGCTGGTAGTCTTCTTGGAGATGTCCATTCATCTGAAGGGAACTACACATGGAGTAAATGGCATCCATAGCAAGCAAAGGAGCTGGAGCCTCCCTTACTCATCTCAGTAGACTACTCAGGGAGTAGGTCCATGCCCTCACCATCGGTTTTCTAGCCCCCGTTGTTACAAGGTGGCTTTCTGGCCCCCTCTAGTGACTGGCCACATAGAGTTTGTGAGGGAGCTACAAGCTTTTTGCAATCAGAAACAGCTATTTTCACTCCAGCAGTAAATGGCTTAAAATTTAGAAGCGGCGTTTGCAATCTTGATGTGCTGCATTTGTTCCCCTTTGCTCACAACCCTCTCAGGAGCATCATATTTCCAGCTTGGTAGGACTTCTTATGGAGCTGGAAAGTGTTCACAGTGGTTAAGGGTGAAACAATCCATACTGATAGCAGTGTGGAGGTATGGCCCCAGTCACACTCCTATCCCATTAGCCCAAAGGTTCATTAAGGGAAGTCAGATGTTTGGGCTGTTACAGCTGTATTAGCAATGCAACAGCCACGATTTGAAGGGGGTATCAAAGAGGGCCAAAGTGTGAACCAAGATGTTTAACTTTCTAGTGAAGTACACTGAAACCTGGAGTATGAATTTGAGTTGATATTGAAAAGGCATTTTCAGAAGCCTTTCTTTTTTCTTGCTCTTTTCATACTACTGCCCTAGGGAATCTCATTCAAAATAGGAATTAGAAATGTTATACTCCTTATGACTCTGTATTCTCGAGCAGCAGATACTTATCACATGCCTGTTTCCTTGGAGGAGTGTGCAGGGAACTTTTGGAACAGGTTTTCTACTTTTTGGCTAATGAGGAGTGGGGCAATTATTTATTCCAAGAAGCTGGAGCAAGGTTGACAGCCTGGGGGTAAAGCTAAAAGTGCCATAACACTTTAGGCTCTGATGCTGTGAGATCCTTTAGAAACAACTGCCTTGATCTTTTAGTGCCCTGGTAAATCATTTATTCTGATCAACAGCTTACAAATTCCTCCATCCTATCAGATGAAATGGGTTCAGAATTCAGCTCCCTGGCTTGTGTACAGAGCTCGCTGATCATAACCCAGCAGATGAAGTGCAGCAAGGCAGAACTTCAGAGCAGCCTGGTAAACTTCCTCAGTAGGAGCAGCCTCAGTCAAATCAGAGCTGAAATTCAAATTCCTCTGACAAAGAGGGTGACTGGAGCTGGAGGTTTTGGATGGGATTTTTCCCCTCTCACGTTACTGCGTTGCAGACTGCAGTGGGGCTGCGTGCTGCCGAATGCCCTGCGGTCCGCTCTGCTTCTGCCTCCTCCCACCATGAGCCTTTCTGCTCTTTGGCAATCTGTTTCAATTCTCCTTCACCTCAGCATGACCAGGGTCCCCCAGGTTACCCAGTGATTCATCTCTCTGGAATTTGGGAGTGCTGCTTCTCTGCTCCTACCCAGGTTGGCAAGAGTGTGATTAAAGCAGGGGAGATTAAGCAGAATCTCCTTTGGTGGATATTTGGGCTAAGCGCACTGGATGCCAAACACATTCTCTGCCGTGTGTGCTGACACCAGGCTGCCATACTGCACCTCACAGCTCTCTCTGCCTGCTTTGGGAACACCTTTTCCAAGTAGGATGGCATTAGAGGATCCCTGATGCTTTGGGAATGTGCGTGGGGAATGACTTGAAGTGGAAGCATTGTTTGGGTTGGCCTATTTCTGTTTCTGAAGGCCTCTGAAGGAAGCTCGCTCGCTCTTCTCACCCCATCGCTTCCAATGGCACCCAGTCATTGCATGCAGCGTGCGCACAATGACACCTCAGAGAGACTTGGACTGTTCCCTTGTCTCACTTCCACTCTTTTCCAGGCTGGATGCACACCCTGGAGGTATGTGGTTTGTCTCAAGATATAAGACTTGCCCCCTCAAAAACTGCATTACTTCAACAGGCCATAAAGGGCTGGCAAGAGGGAGAAGGATGCTCTTGTTAGTGCGGCTCTCTTCTGTGAGCTCCATGCAGCTGGAAACATCCTCAGCCTCTCCTGAGCTCACTTGTGTGCACCTGCACTCGTACCCTCGTGCAGCAGTTTTGCTCATGTGCAAGTGCACAGGGACACTTGCTTACAGATGCACAGAGGTTTGTCCTCTGCTGTAGTCATGCTTACCTGTAGAGGCAGAAACTCTCCTGTCTGAGTGCCTGCGGTCACACCCGTGCAAACTCCAGCCTGGGCTATGATGCCAGCACATCAGCTCCCCAGACTGCTCTCTCTTGCCAGAGTGCACACAGGGGTACAGGGATGTTGACACACCCTGCAAAGATTTGGAGGAGATGAGTAAACTGGGCCTGAAAGGCTCTTCCTGGGGTTTAGTCCAACCACCTGGTCCAAGCGGGGTCAACACTCATTCAGAAAAGTTTACTCAGGACTTTGTCCAGTGAGGTGTTTAAAGTGTCCTTGGTCAGACATACAAGAACATACACACCACCACCACCACCCTTTTTTTCTTTTTCCCCATCTTGTGTCCAGGCAGAACCTTCACTCCTTCAATTTTCAACATTTCTTTTCAACCTTGATGTCTTCTCTTTTGCTACACACCTGAGCTGAGAGCCTGAGTCTGCCTTCACACAATATTATCAAGAAGGCTTCTGTTAGTGTGCATGGTAGACCAACACTTCTCTTATCTTACCTTCATAGATCCTGTACTTCAGCTCTCTGAACATCTTAGTGCTTCTCAGTTGGATTTGTTCAAGTCTATCAGCATCTTCCTTATACCTGTGGGCTCACAACTGTATAGAAACCAGATAGGATCTAAGAACTTACAGCTGAATGATCATTCTCCTTACTCTGTGCTCCTGTTGGTGCAGCACAGTGTGCTGTTAGCTTTCATTGCTCCTAGGTACCTGTCAGATGGATCTCCAGGTGCTCTTGGCTGGAATTTGACTGATTGTTTCCTCTTTGCCTCTAAGTTGGCCTGCATGGGAGATGACTTCTCCAGAACCTCTCCAGTGCTGCTAAAGGAGCTGAAGATTTCAGATGTTTCATCTGTCTCCCCCAAAAAAAGCATGAAGGCAATGGCCACATTTGAGGTAAGCACAGCAGCCTGAAATGGGTTTGATTGTTTTACTCTGCGCACTGCTGTGTAGAATTCCATGTCCTGTTGCTGGTTAACCAGAGGTTCATGGAAGGGTGACCTGTAAAAGCTTTCAGACATGACTGTGCAGGGATATGTATTTACATATATATATATATGTTTTTTTTAGCTACCTTGGTGTCTGAAAGGTTGGGTATCTGGTACTAATCACAGTTTTGTTCAAGAGCAGGATTTGATGGAATGGCTTAAGATTGAGAGTATCCTAACTGAAAATACCAGTTGACCTCCATCTGATGTTCCCTCATATATTTGCTTCTAGAACTTTAATAACAGTTGTTTGTGAGCTGTCCTCAAAAACAGTCAAATACGAATGTCCATATCTGTATATCAGAGAATCACAGAATGTCAGGGGCTGGAAGGGACCTCCAAAGCTCATCCAGACCAACCCCCCTGCCAGGGGAGGGATCACCCAAACCAGATTGCACAGGAATGCATC
>WBNM01018729.1:1632-12050 GCA_013399055.1 Ramphastos sulfuratus | reverse complement strand
CAAGACTAATGGCTCCTTGGCCATGGATCAGCCAAGCAGAATGGCAGTTTGCCAAACTTGACCATAGTAGGTAAAGCCAGGGCTTGCTTTTACTCTTTTAAGGCAAAACACAAACAAGTGTATAAACACGTGTGGGCACCCTGGTTACAAGTTTGGAAGGAAAGAAGGAGACTGGCCTTCATCTTCCTTTCCTGCAGTTGCTTCTCCCATCAGCAGAAGGAGGAAGAGCAGAAAACATGTCCGGGCACGCCAGGACATGTCTAGGCCTATTTTGGCCTTCCATGACACTCAGGGTCAGAGAATGGAAGGGTAGGGAGTACAGAGAACAGAATCTCTGGGAATAAAACCAGAAACTGACTGCACAGGTGAGATGTAAACTCCCCAATGAGAGGGAAGATGGTGCTGAGGTAAGGGAAGGACCTGTCTAGTCTGGGAAATTTTCAGTACAAAGCCTGCATGTCCATCTTTTATGCTTGGGTCTCAGATGGGATGTGTGTTGCATGCCCTGGTGGTCCGTACCGTCAGTCTTGGAAGCAGAGTTCTTAAGCAGTTAGTGAGTATTAAGTGCTATGAGTATCACTTTTCCAAAAGAGCACCAGTGCTCCTTTGGAACTTGGGAAGTGAGCTGAAGAAGAGGGAGCAGCAGACACTCATAGAGTCCATTTGGACTGAGGAAGTTGAGAGAAAGCAGGTCAGTTAGCTGAGCAGCTGCATGCACATCAACCCTGGGTATATCCATCCATACCATCTTCTCATCTCTGGCACCCATCATGTTGAACATGAAACACTGTAGTTTGCTGAAGGTACAGCTCTAGCACATGTTCTGGCTTTGGTGAGATAAATATGTTGCTGCAGTCCAAGGCGCATTCACCAGACTTTTTTATTGATGCTGCCAGGTAAGGAATGCAATACCTATTACAAAGAATGTTCTCAGGGCAAACTACCTCTAGGCAGCCTCTGCTCTTATGAAATGTTTATACAAATGAGTGTATGTTACATGTACTTAGTGAAAAGGTTGTAGCTGATGCAGTTTCATGTAATTGCAAGTAATGGACTGTTTTATTCTTCTGCTCATAGATATCCTAAAAAAGTTTGAAGCAACTTAGTTAGTCTTCTCTGCAACTACAAAGTATTTAATTGAGGGCAGCACTTGGTAATTTAAGACGTACTATAGTGAAACTTTTCTTCTTCTCCTTTCAGGTCTTGGCCTAGACTCAGACAAGATGCCCAGTCAGTTGAATTTTTCTGACTGGCCCGAAATGAAGAAAAAAATTGCATCTGTATTTGCACAGAAGACACAAGCTGAGTGGTGCAGTATATTTGATGGTACTGATGCCTGTGTGACCCCTGTTGTATCTTTTGATGAAGTTGCTTCACATCAGCATAACAAACAAAGAAGTTCTTTTATCAAAAATGATCAGGGAGAGATAAGTCCCAGACCTGCTCCGCTTCTATCAAGGACCCCTGCTGTTCCTTCATTTAAAAGAGATCCTTTTATAGGAGAACACACAGAAGAGATACTTCTAGAATATGGATTTACAAAGGAAGAAATTGCTAAACTTCATTCTGATGAAGTAATAGAATTCAGGAAGCCAAAAGCTAATTTATAATCTTTAATTATGCAGATCAGATGATTTTTAGGCTGATACAGTAATTTTTTATATATTAAAATTCAATTGCATAATAAATAAATGTTTGCATTATATTGCTTTTAAGGTTTTGGTTTTCTTAGTTATTGAAGTTTTAAATTTACTTGAAAACAGTGGGGATTGTATACTTCTGTACCTGAATGAGTCTAGTTCAGAACTGTGTTCTGAATATGGATACAGTTTTCTTAGTAAGCAGCTGTAAAACCTGAAAATGTTTCTTTAATTATCATACCCTGTGAAATGTTGGTTTCTTTTAGCTCTTTGTTACACCATTGCTATGTATTGTACGTTGTGATTATATGAAGACAATACTTCTCATGAAATACAGCTGTGTTCTTCCTAAACAAGTGATAGTATTGTTTACTCACAGACTAGAAGGGATTTTTTTCTCTTTACATATTAACTCATTTACTTTATCATGCCAAAACAGTGAACAAAATGATTTTGGCACGTTGGGCGCCAAATAAGAAAAATGATGTGGGTTTGGGAGTTCCCCGCCCCCCCCCACTTTGTAAAAATGACCCAGGCTAAAACTCAGCCAGCTGGAAGTTTAGATGAAGCTNNNNGGCCTGGAGCACAGCCCTGTGAGGAGAGGCTGAGGGAGCTGGGGGTGTTTAGCCTGGAGAAGAGGAGGCTCAGGGGTGAGCTCTTTGCTGTCTACAACTACCTGCAAAGGAGGTTGTAGCCCGATGGGGTTGGTCTGGGGTTGGTCTCTTCTCCCAGGCATCAAGCAACAGAATGAGGGGACACAGTCTCAAGCTGTGCCAAGGGAGGTCTAGGCTGGATGTTAGGAGGAAGTTCTTCACAGAGAGCACAGAGAGAGTGATTGACATTGCAATGGGCTGCCCAGGGAGGTGGTGGAGTCACCGTCCTTGGAGGTGTTCAAGAAAAGACTGGATGAGGCACTTAGTGCCATGGTCTGGTTGATTGGCTAGGGCTGGGTGATAGGTTGGACTGGATGATCTTGGAGGTCTCTTCCAACCTGGCTGATTCTATGATTCTATGATAAAGTAACTATTTAGTATCTTGACTACATTATTTCTTAATGCAGTCTCCTATTTGTATTACCATTTGAATCTCAATTTGCCTAGAAAATCACTTCAGAATGTTTTTTTTTTGTTTTTTCTTTGGGTTTTTTTTTTATTTAATATCTGCCAGGTATTAATCCTTTCCTTTCTCTTTTGGAAAAGTAGTAGGAAACAGCTGCACAGGTTTTAAACAATGATTATTCCACAGTGGTTTTCATTTTTCATTTTCTCCTAAATGAAACCGTCACTTGATGCAGTCTCCTTCAAGGCAGAAGAAAATGCACCTTTAAAAGCAATTTAACAAAAGTTATGTGGCCTTAATGCAGATTTCTTTAGTCTCACATATCAGAAATTACTATAGGAGGAGTTGAGGGGGGTGATAATTTGACTGCCAGAGTGTTTACCTTCCTAAAGATTAGTTCATTTCTTGAAAAGGCTTGGAAGGCTCACGTGTGTCATACCAAAAATGTCAGCATTATTACTGTTGAGAAAACCCCACCTTTTACATTCTACTGCATAAACACTTGCCTGGAAGCAAGAATAATCTTGTAGGTCCTGCAATTAGGTAAGGAATGAGCAAAAGTACTGTAAGTTTCCAAGTGATAGTCATTGTAATGTAAATTACCGAATATTATATGCATTTACAGTAAGATCTGACAATTTGCTTAGTTCCAGATGCATCTGGTCTTGCTAGAGAACAATAATCCTTGTCAAATGTGATCTCCAGAGCACATAAAAGTTTTGACCCCCAAATCGCTGAAGTCCATTTAAAAACTTGGGTTGACTTCAGGATCAGTTGGATCAGCTGCCTCACTCAGGTGGCTTACCTGAAAGGTACAGTTTTGATATGGGGCACTGCAGGTTGTTTTTAAGCCCTGTTTGGAAGGTAAAAGTGTTTTTAAAAGCCCTAAGTGATCCCAGTATCCTTTGTTTTTCAGAAACCAAGAAAATAATCTGTTGTGTTGAGTGTGGCATACAGCAGAGATGAGAAAAGTACTGATCAATTGCTGTTTGGCTGACTTCTGTCAAACTTCTTACCTGCCACTGGCACTGTAGGGCAATAGGTAGGTTCACTTACTTTATGAAGTGCGGTGAAGTCCTCTTCTGGATACATATTATAGATTTCTTTTTTTTTCCCCTCCCTTTTGTGGTCGACGGGAAACTGGTACAATGTCTGGTGCTTGTGGTGTTTGCTGAATGGAAAGATGAGGGCTCTAGAATGTTGGTATCACTGTGGTCTTACAGCAACAAGAATAGCTTTGTGTCAGGCTAATCCTGCGCCTTGCGCATGTGATGTATGTCCCTGATATGTGTGTTCCGTGCTTCACAGTAATTCTTTAGTTGTGGAGGGTTGGGAGCTTTGCAGATGCCCAAGAGCTCAGATCTGCTAATGTTAACACATGCTTCCCCACCCCCCTTCCTTGCATAACTTGTGATCGCAGAGCCATGAAAGTATGTGAGTCCCTCCCAGCACAGGCCGATCCCACCCGGCATATGACTCGGGCTCCATGTCAGCCAGAGCAGGCAGCACCAACTTGCCAGAGCACCACACGTAGCCAGAGCAATGACTTTAACAAAAGAAAGTTTCCACGGGGCTCTTCCACCCTCTTCTGAAGTGGCCAAGATCGGGATGGACAGCACCAGAGAGAAGGAGGTGGCTCTAATGCAGTCTGTGACGAGGACTGGAGCGGTGGTGCCACGGAAGCGGGCGGTGGGAAGGCTGGTCATGCACAGCATGGCAATGTTTGGCCGGGAGTTCTGCTATGCTGTGGAGGCTGCCTTTGTCACGCCGGTGCTGCTCAGTGTAGGGCTGCCCAAGAACCTCTACAGCCTGGTGTGGCTCATCAGCCCAGTCCTGGGCTTCGTGCTGCAGCCTGTGGTAGGTTCAGCCAGCGATCACTGCACCTGTAACTGGGGCAGGAGGCGACCTTACATTCTGGGTCTGGGCATCATAATGCTGTTAGGCATGACTTTGTACCTCAATGGGGACGTGATCATCTCAGGTGAGTAAGGGGCATATGCTGTCCTGAGAGATAAAACTCATCCTAGCCTTTCGAATCAAAGAAAGGAGGGGTTAATTTTTTTTTTTTTCTCTGCTAGAATGGACTGTTAACATTGGATATCTCATCACTCAGCTACATATGAGAAAGCTGGGGACAAGTATGTTCAGTCCTGACACTGCACAGTGTTCTGTAGTTCATGCATGCAATTGCAGTATGTGTGTATTGTGTTTGCCTCACCAGTTCATACAAATAAACCACTGCTTAGGCCCAGGGAAGTTTTGGTGAACTAAAATGTACCTTCTTGAGTTAAATGATCAATATTGATTGCGTGATGTAACGCACATGGAAGCCGAGTATGTGTTAATCCTTATGTTAGATAAATTAGCATCCAAAATACCTATCTTGAATTATTGCAGCTCTGGCTTAGCTCAGAACTGTGCTGTGTCCATGAATAATTGCAATGTGCAAGTCCTTGGAAATCACAGTGCACTTGGAGTCTGCAGTCAAATAGAGACATCCCTAGATACTGTTAATTTCAGCTTGAGATGTAACTTCTCAAAGTCTTGATGGAAAGTTGTTGCTGTCATCATGACTTGACAGAAGGGGAAGGTGTGTGTGTTTTGTATGAATTCTTTTTCTGGATATCATGGATATTGAATATACTTGTAGTTATTGGCCCAAGAGGAGATGTTACCATCAGCATTTGATTATCTAAAACAATGCAAGGGTGGGAAAAATAGAAGAGGGAAAAAAAAAAGTACTACAAAGCACGTGTATGTTAGACTACCAGAGCATGCCACTGGAGTGCAAAGGAGCAGATTAAGGCTAGTGATGCTCTTGATTGTGGAGCTTGGAATACTTGGAATACACTGAGCTTGCGCTGACTGAAGGCAGTGAGTCAATCTAGTACAGCTCAGCACTACACTGACTCGGTTATCCTGCTCCTGTGATGTGATTCTGGTATCACTGTGCTTTCTTGCATAATTTGGAGATATGAGGAAAGATAAAACATGGTTTTGCAGAACATGGCATTGTTGCTGTCAGGATGAGAGTGTTCTTCTTTTTGTAGCTTTCATCGCTGAGAGAGACAAGCAGCGGACGTGGGCAATAGTCATTACCATGCTGGGAGTAGTGCTTTTTGATTTTGCAGCTGATTTTATTGATGGCCCCATCAAAGCATATTTATTTGATGTCTGCTCTCATCAGGATAAAGAGAAGGGTCTGCATTACCACGCCCTCTTCACAGGTACTCGGATCTCTTCTTTTCCTCCTTACTTCTCAAAGGAGGGGAAGGTAATTGCATGGATTTTATCCTCACTGTGTTTCTAATCTTGAATGAACTGATCATCTGATCCTGCACTTCAGTCACGAGTCTTTTGTTGCTGGGGTTTCACTGCTCCGGAGAACAGCAACTTGTTACTGTTACTACAAGAATTCTGCTGCAGAAGACTGCAGGCATAAATATTTACAGCAACATAGCCACAATTTAAGTAACAGCAATTAAAGACAGTAAAGTAGTGTTTATTCAGCTTGTTCTGATTTTTTTTTCCCCAAAAAACTTTTTGAGAAACGCAAACTAAGGGAAGTAACACGTTTAATTTCTTACTTAGCATGTCACACAGAGCAAGAGCTGCACAAACTAGAGCAGTGCTCCAGTGTGTGCTGCCTCCCTGTACAGAAGTAGGATTTCTGTGTAAAATTCACAATTTTCACAAAGTTGTGTGGAAAATAAGTCCGAGTAGTTCAGTCCAGACTCTTGCAAATGAAAACCTTCATTTGCCTTTATACGTGTTTGAAATGTTGCTGAGTTACAGAAAGAAAAGTTCTGCACTACGTGGGCCCTGTGTTGCAAAAATGCACAGGGAAGACACGCAGGGATGTGTGCCTGTAATGTGAATCTGAAGGCTCTTCCAGCTGTGCCCATGAGGCATGACTGTGGAAGGATTAGTCAGAAAGCACACTGGGTGAAAACTCATGCAGTCTGTGCTGGTGCTGGGTTTTGAGCCATACCAAGCACAGAGGCAGGTAGGTTCAGCAACAGTTACTCCAGCCAAGGAGGGACGTGTGGTACCTATTCACAGTAGGCTGCTTTGGGTCAGATGAGATAGCTGTGTGCAGCAACACAGTTTTAGAAGGTAACCTTAAAGCCACTTGGGAATTAAGTTAGTATTACTCATTTGAAATGGACATAAAATCTGTAACAGTCTTGTTTGGACAGGGCTAGCATACTCTCTCTGTATGTCCTTGCCTTCAGCAGAACTCTGGTTGCAATTTTTTTTTCAGATTATAGCAAAAAAAGGCCTGGTTTCCAAATCTGAAGCTGACTGCTTTGTGTAGTGAGCTCTAAAAGGGGAATTTGAGACAGATCACATCAAGTATGACTGCAATAGATTGCATTATTTGGTCTAGCACCTTTGCCCTTTGTAGCAAGATCATCAGTATCTTAACCCTTCTTGATGAGTAATTACCTATCTTGTTCTTGAAACTTCTCTTGGTAGGAGTTCTGCTACTCTCCCAAAGGCAGTGTTCAGCACTTAACTGGACTTGTTGTTAGACAGTCTTCCCTGAAATCTAATCTTAACATGGAGTCTTTACAATTAACATTTACTGTTCCTTGTTCTACCCCTATTAGACACACAGAGCAATCTTCCCATTTCTTTTCTAGCTGCTGTTTTAAATGTTTTGTTTTTCCTGTGTAGTTAATTCATTCTGTTCTAAGTGCCTCCAAGATTTTGTTCTTCAGTTTGTCCTCAGTTTAAAGTTTGGACACTAAACTTGATAGCTTTGCAGCTAGGAAACTTGTAAGCACTGTGACAAGTGGAAGGAGGAATGCACATGTTCAGCACACAGCACTCAGACTGCATTCCAGTATTGTCATTGCTTTTTGTTGAAACAGGATTGGTGACCTCAAATGTCAGACTTTCACCCTGTGCAAACATTTAGTGTATGTTTTCTTTAAAAAAAAAAAAAAAAAAAAAAAAGTAACTAACAGCTTAATTATTTTTCATGAGAACAAACAAGGATACATTCCCTTCTAAAACAGAGTTTCAAGTGTGTTTTGTAGGGGAAGCAAATGTAGGATATTGCCTCTGTCAGGTTTTGTTAGAGAAAATGGTGCTACCATACATTTTCTTCCTATCTTAGCCAGAATAGTGGAAAAATGTTTTCAGTTCCTTCAGATGCTTCTACCCTGCTTAACTATGTACTAATGACAAAAAAAAATAAGAAATTGAGGGGAGATAAAAAAAAAAAGACTGAATGCTGGTTTTACTAACTTCCAAGGCAAGAGTTAGCATTCTCATTCTAGTGCCTCTGAGAAAGTCAGTAAGCAGAATTGCACATTTGTATTTGATACTTTTTGTTCTCTTGGTTTTGAGTGGTGAAGTATCTGTAGTTTGATCATTACAGAAGAATGCTTTTATTTCCTTTTTTTTTTTTTAAAAAAATCACTTGGAGGCAGTGTTTCTCTCCAGATTCAGCTATTAAAAATACATTTGATGAAGTCCAAACTAGAGACAGTTTCAATATATTTTTTTTTAATGTTTGTTGTTTTCTTTTTTTCACAGAAGAAAGTAAGGTTTAAAAAAAATCCCATAAATTTAAGTGGAATTTTATTTTGTGTTACTCATTGTGGCAAGTAAGGCTTGAAAGAGATTGAAGGCCTGTGTTGTTGTATGATCAGGCATTTTTTGAGAGTTCTGTCTACCAGAGCTGAGGAGATTTTTCAAGAGATGCTTTGGTAACTGCTCATGTTTGTGGCTATCTCAATATTCCTGTTTAATGTTTGAAGAGTGCTTATTCAGTCATTTCTAGAGGATTGCGCGTTGAGGCTATTATGTATTGTCTGTTTGTCTTTTCAGTACCAGTAGAACCTTTCTCTCTCTTTTATTTTTTTTCTCCCACACCTGTAGGTTTGGGAGGAGCCCTGGGGTACCTGACAGGTGCTATGGATTGGGGTCAAACTGTCTTAGTATATTCCTTGGCATCGGAATTCCAGGTGATTTTCTTCTTCGCAGCCTTGGTTTTCCTAATCTGCCTTACTGTACATCTGCACAGTATTCCTGAAGTCCCACTCAGATATGAAAATGAGGAGACAAAGTTCTTGTTGGAAGTGTCTGAATCCTGTAAATATAACTCCATAGAGGAGGAGATCAAGAATGGTTACTTAAAATCAACATGTACTGAAATAACGGCTGCAGCCAACCCAGGGAAATGCACTATTACATCAAGCACGGAGGTAAGTGCAGAGGTTATTTTGTAAGCCATAAGTTTGCATCCTTGGGGACACTTTTATTAGCTAATGATGACTATTTGGAGTGGAGCCCTTTCACATATGCAAAAAAAATATATATATATATCCCCTACCTACCGGGATACAGGGTCAGGAGAGGAGAGGAGGCTGCTTTCTTCTATCCTTTTTATTTAAAAAGTACTTCCAGCAAGAGAGATGAAAGGCCAGTTCAGGTGCTATCAACAATTGGCAGGGTTGAGAGAGAAGCAGGTTCAGGGTTTTGCTGTGTCAGTCTCTTGGTGTCCTCTTTGTGAATTTTGTGGTGAGGGTCTGTTTTGTCCATTTGTCCTGACGGAATCAAAATCAAATTGCAGATGAGGACTATAAAACCAATTAATCTTCCAATGTAAACTGCCACTGAAGTCCACACACTTTCACCTAGTACATAAGAAGTGTTTGTTCCTTAGTCTAATAAATATTTGGGTTTGCTTCTGCTATATTTGGGTTTGCTTCTGCTCAGCATTTCACTAAGGGTTTATTTACTGTACTGATGTGTTTAAAATCACAGCTTCTACAGCAATGCTGCCTTGCTACTGAAGTTTTATTTTGAAGTGATGTTGTAGCTGTGTCTTTGGCAGAACTTGTAGATGGGAATAAGTAGTGAGTACTGTCAGATCATCACTGTTACTTGGTTTCTGCTGTGTTGTATGAGACATTGCTTCAATCTGAGACAACTCAAAAGTCAATCTACCAGAAAAACATCTAGAGAGCACATTTCTGGGAACAGATGGTAGTTTTTACTGTTTTGTTGATTGCTTTTAGTGGTGGGAGACCTTGTTCATGGTACCCCTGGTAAGCAAAGGCTAGTGCTTATCTTTGGCTCTCAGTATAACAGTAGGTGCTGGACCAGAGGTGGTTGATTTAATTACACCTCTGATCTCTTGGTATGATGTATATTTATCTCTGATACAGGCTTTGATCAACCAGATGAAAAATACTGAGAATGTTCAGATAGTTGTACTTTGGAAACCTAAACTCATGTTTAAGGAACAGATGAAATGGACTTGTTATCTTTTACTATTGATCGTATGTATTTTAACAACATTTAGTATTCCCAGTCTGGGGAGCAATATTAGTATGCTAAATAAAACACAAAGATAGAATGAAATGTGAGCACTGTCAGACAGAGAGAGGGGCAAGGCAACACTTTGTTGGGAGAATCCGACTGGCACAATGGAATGTTGTCCATGTTTCCCCACCACAGGCCAGCTCAAGCAGGGAACATCCTTCACCGCTGTGAGCATCCTCCAAGTTGTCAGATATGCTGAGTGTCACTGACTGTGGCCCATGTGGGTGTTGTGGTAGGCCTAAACAGGCCAAATTAGGCTTGTACATGTCCTGGCTTACCCAGGCATGTTTTTCTGCTCTCCCTCCTTCTGTTTTGGGGAGAGCAACCACGGGAAAAGGGACAAAGAACCTGGCGCCACTAAGTCTGGGGTCTGGGGTC
>WBNM01018728.1:0-29266 GCA_013399055.1 Ramphastos sulfuratus | reverse complement strand
CTCCTCTTAAACACCTCCAGGGATGGGGACTCCACCACCTCCCCAGGCAGCCCCTTCCAATGCCAATCACTCTTGCTGTCAAGAACTTCTTCCTAACATCCAGCCTGAACCTGCCCTGGTGCAGCTTGAGGCTGTGTCCTCTTGTTCTGTCCCTGGGTGCCTGCGAGAACGCCCACCAGCTACAACCTCCTTTCATTCAAAGGCCTGCAAAGCTTTGCACCCACATCTTGGAAGAAAAATCTGAGAACCAGGGGAAGATTTGGTAGGTTATAACTCAGAGAGAACCCCAGTCTGCTCTCAGGGAGCTGCTGGAGCTCAGTGCCAGCTGAGGCTCACTCTGCACCAGGAGCCACCCGAAAACACAAAGCTATTTTTTTGCCAGTTCCGAGCAGTTCTAAAAAGCCACATTTTACTGACTGGAAATGTCAGATGGTGGCCAAGTTGGGATGGCTTTTTGCTTTGTGCCACCATTTCATCCCAGAGTTAGGTGACACCTTTAAAGAGGAGTCAAGTGAAATCACAGCTAAAGTTATTGTGGCAACAGAGTTGTGCAGTGCCATCAGCTGCAGAAGTGATGAAAAATAGTATGTCCTAGTAAAATGGTATCCTCTGACAGAGGATACAGGTTTGGGACCAAAAAAAAAAAAAAAATCCATAGGAAAGGTGGTAATTATTTCAAATCCTGCCTACTCTCTGTTTACTTCACTAATAACTCCAAACTTTTTCACTGTTCATCTCTGTTACCGCTTCTCTTTGTCAAATATTTCAATACAGTGTTTTGGTTTCCATTTTTCCTCTTTAGTTGTATTTCCTATTTAGAGATTCCAGACTTCAGCTTTGAAAATCAGTTCCACTTTGTGCTTTTCATCTCCCAGGCAAGCAGACTTGCAGCTGATGGACGTCAGGTAACCTTTGCCTACTTGCCCCTGGGCAGACCCAAGCAAGCTGTTAACTCCCTGGATGAACACTCCTTGAGTCCCTTCATTACTGAGGCTGGGTGCAAGCTAATTAATTGGCTGTATCTGCTCCTCTGTATTGTGTTTACTCAATGCAGTCTCCCAGAAGCTGCCTCACAGTTACAACATTCAGACCTTATCAGGAGCCTGAATCAGTAAACATGGTGCAATTATAAAAATAAGTTGATGTGGAAAATCAACCTAAAAGGTCCTTGAGACAAAAAGCACTTCTAGACAAAATGCCTCATAAAAATGCATGCAATAGCATCCTGGCTGCAGCACAGCCAGCAAACCAGGATCATCTTTAATTAGTACTGGGGTGAATTAACACCCTGAGACATCTCATTCTGCCTTTCTGTGTATCAGAGGTTCACAACTGTCCATCAGACCCATCCCACTTCGCAAGCTGCTTTGACTAGACAAGACCAAGCACTCATGAGCACACAGCTGTTGGGAAGACAGATGGGACAGGTCTTCTCCTGTTGTGCTTCTCACTATTTCCCAGGCTTTATTTTTTTTATGTTGCTGCCATGTTAATTCTCTTAAATCCTATGATAATCACCCTTAATCCAGCTGCCAGGATCCCAGAATTTGTTACCTTACCATTTACTCTAAGGTAGGTGTGAAGCTGCTTTAACCCACCAGAGTCACAGACAGATGAGTTTCTAATTGCAGAACCATTCCCAGGTTCCTTGTTTCTACTTGCAAATCAGTTTCCATGTGGGAGACAAGAAAGGCTTTGCACAAACACTGTGTTTTCACATGCTCAGCACATTTTATTGGCTCTCCTGGCAGCTCACAAAACCACTGACCACCAGATGTACTGCCCGCTCGCAGGACTGGACAAGAGAGGACAGGTCTGTTCAGCAGCAGCTCCTTCCTTTTTCAGAGGTTTCAAGAAATGCAGTTGGGTAATCTCTAATCTCATCAGAGGGCTCCTGTGAATCACAGCCTCTCACTCCCAGTATGAGGTCACCGAGATGTGGTTTTGGTTGCAAGATCATGGCTTCAGTATGCTCTGCCCTGCATCTCCACAGCTGGTGCATGAGCTGAAAGGAGGGCGTCTGCACCTCAGCAGAAAGCCCCAGGGGGGCCTGGAGCAGGTACTGCAGCAGAACACAAAGTTCAGGGTCTCCTGATGGAGAATCATCCTTGTGCCCCCTCCTCAGGCTCCTTACCCACCTCAACTCCCAGCACTCTCCTCCTCCTCATGCTGAGGAAGCCACAAGCTCCTTAGGGATCAGGACTGGGGACATTTCCATTGTCTTGGCTCCAGGTGATGAAATGAACTGAGTGTTTGGGCAGAGAGCTAACCCAGCACTCATGCCAACGTGTGCCAGACACCATGGCAACTGATGTGCTGAGCTAACTGTGTCCAGCCACAGTGTTTAATAACAAAACATTCTACCATCTCTTTCGAAAGCCTTTGCCTGGCTCTGTCCCTGCTCCCCATGCTGCCTGCAAAAGAGAAGGAACTGCTCCAGCCATCACTCTGCAGGGCCCTTCTCACCCCACCCTTCCAGGGAAAAGGGATTTTTTGGTGACAGGCAACCCAGTGGGATGATGGAGCTGGGCCTGGCAAAGCCTCCACTATTCTTCTAAGGAAAGCTCTGTGCCACAACAACCGAGATGGGCAAGCTGGAGGGTGATGCTTCCCCTTGCATGCAGCATGGCTCCTTTGCCTCTCCCCACCTCACACTTTGGGTAGCCCTGCAGAGTGTCCCAGCCTCAGTGCTGGGTCCCACCCGCTGCTATCCACACAGGACTCTGCTTGGCCAGCCTGGCCAGCACCATTGCTGCAGGTCTCTGTGTGTGGTCCCTGTTTAAGCACCATCTGTCTTGAGTTTAGCACAACAACACTGCAGCCCCACCAATTAAAACAGGCTGCTGGAGCAAAGTCCTGAAGAAATGCAAAGTTAAGCAATGATCAGCAGTGAAGATAAATAGCACAGGGATGAGGCTGATGAGGGGTGGGAGACAGAGCCCTTGCCCTCCACCATGGGAGGCAAGGGTATAAACCCCAAAGTGACCCTGGGTAGAGTCTGTCCTCTTCCTGGACCTTAGAGTGGTGACAGTGACATCAGGACCTCACTTGCTGTCTGTCTTTAAAGCAGACTTAGCTGTTCATTGACTGCTGCCTTCACCTTACCACATCAGTATCAGGACAGGGAGGAAGACGCAGGAGCTTACAGGTGAAAATTCAATTCATTTACTGCAGATCCCTTACTCAGGGGCAAAGCACTGTCAAAATGGAAGTCTTTCTTTATTTAAGTGCAGAACAAGCTGAAAGCCTGAAATGTCAGCTCCAAGGAGTATCCCCTGTGTTTTCTCCTCCTTGCCAACAGGAAAGCCAGCAGCAAAGCAAAGCAATTTAAAAACAACACAAACATGCACGGGCACACCACAGAAGCACAGCCTTAGCCTCCACCATGTTAGCTGAAGTGACACCACATGAAACCATGCCCTCAAAATGTAAAGAGGGAGTGGCCCATCTGCATTGGGTTAAGAGATGAACTTCCCAGCATTCATTACTGTGGTCACATTGCCATTTGATGTGATTTCCAGAAGCCTTTAGTACAATCCGATGTGCAACTGACCTTGATTATATTTTTTTTTTCCTCCTGCTTTAAAATAAATAAATAATCGTGGAACAATTTCCTTTGAAGTCTTGCACAGAAAAGTGAGAGATTATTAAAAGGAGCAGAGGGTGGCTCAGGCTTACAGAGCCAAAGATAAACAAGAGTGCATAAAGCAGTGCTCACAACGGGCTGGGCACCAGGCTGACCTGCCAGCACCCCACCATCACCCAGCCCCCACGAACTGTCAGCTGAAAAATATCAACTGCCACATGCTAAAAAGTCAGCAGAAGAACACACTGCGGTTGTATACCAGAGTCCCAAGGCTGCTGGCTCCCCAGATAACTCTCTGTGCTTCCAACCCCCCACACGAGGACAGAGGAATCANCAGGACAAGGGGCAATGGGTTTGAACTGGCAGAGGGGAGATTGAAAGTGGATGTTAGGAGGAAGTTGTTTGCAGTGAGGGTGGTGAGACACTGGCACAGGTTGCCCAGGGAGGTTGTGGAGCACAGAATCACCCAATGTGATCTTTGATCACATTGGGTGATTCTGTGCTCCACAACCTCCCTGGAGGTGTTCAGGACCAGACTGGATAAGACCTTGAGTGACCTATGCTAATGGGAGGTGTTCCTGCCTACGGCAGGGGGTGGAACTAGATGATCTTTGAGGTCCCTTCCAACCTTACCATTCTATGTGCAAGTCTCAAGACAACTCTGGTGCTCTGAGGTGTGAGGAGCTCGGGCACACCTGGGCATATACAGGCACAATGGCAAACATGGCACAAACATGTCAGAGTGTGGACTCCCCATGGATGTCAAAACCCTGAGCCACTCAGCGCTTGGATACTTGCTTGTGCTACCAGAGGAGGAACTGGGTCTGGTTTGGAGTTTCTTGGGAGTGTGTGGAAAGTGAATTAGCCCTTGACTTTCTTGTCCTGTCAGTATCTCTCCCCCACTCCGTGCCAGGTTCTGACATGTGAAGCTCCTTCGGTCCCCACCAGCCATCCACACCACAAGGCTGCATGTGTGTGGATGGGAACATTTTCCTTGGCTGTCTTCATAGTACAAGCTCTGGACCTCATGCTAGCAGATGGAAAAAAGCCTAAAGCACCCAGCCCACCTGGCATCCTCTCTATTCCAATCCTGGGCCACATCATACCAGAGAATCACAGCATCACAGACACACCCAGGCTGGCAAAGCCCCTCAGGAGCACCAAGTCCAACCTAGAACCCTACTCTACAAGATTCACCTTAAACCATAGCCCCAAGCACCACATCCAAACCAGCCTTAAACACATCCAGGCTGGGTGACTCCAGCACCTCCCTGAGAAGAGGGTCAGCTGCTCCCAGGGCCTGTATCTAGTCCTGGCTCAGTGTGACAGCCTGTGCCCTGCTCCAAGTTCTGCAGGCCTGCCTGCTCTCCCTGCACCACAGCTGTCAAGGGTATCAGGAGATGCAGGACCTCTACAGATGCTCTCAGAGGAGCAGCCCTGCATCACACTCCTGGTGCACCAGCTGTCCAGCTCACCCTATGGTCCATTAACCCCACAGGTAGGAGAGGACATGCAGCCCACCAGCCCCACTGGAGATGTCCCACTGGCTCTGGTAGGAACAGGACCACATCCTAACCCAAAGGATGCAGGTAGAAGCTGCTCAGGGAGATGCTTTTTGATAAACATCATATGAAATAGCTGAACCCTGACTCCTGACCAGAAACATACCTGCTTGTATTTACCACCCACATACTATTTTATTAAGACATAATCTCAAACAAGAATTGTTGCTATTGCTGAAGTTTATTTTAACATATGGCAAACTGAGCCTAAGAAATCCATGTAAAACACATTTTAAAATGCTGTTCTTGCCTAATGGGTTTTATAATTTTTTTAAACACCCAATATATATTTATGCATTCCAAACATTGTGGGGGGGGTAGGGGGGTGGGGAGAGTATGTATGTTAAAAAAATCATTATCAGCCATGTGGTGACTGCTAAATGAAAAAGGTACTGTGCTTCCTTTGTATCAGTCCAAGACCACTGGTGCTGGTTTCACATTCAATAGGCAAAAGGTAGTTTGTGGTTTCATAAATTCTATTCAAAACACTGTAACTCCTACCCAGTCACAGCTGTCAGCTGTTGGTACAACCCAGTATGGTGACAGGGTTTTAAAACCAGAGATGGATGCCTTGTAAAAGTCTCGACGCATTTAAAAGGAAGAGCAATTTTTTTTCCAGTCCAGATAAAGCCCACTTGAAATCATAGAATGGTAAGGTTGGAAGGGACCTCAAAGATCATCCAGTTCCANAGAGCAAAGGGGCAGAATCCCCTCCCTTGCCCTGCTGCCCACACTGCTCTTGCTGCAGCCCAGCACACAGTTGCTGTCTGGGCTGCACTCACACTGCAGCCTCATGCTGAGCTTTTCATCACCCCAGACCCCCAGGGCCTTTTCCTCAGTCCTGGCTGGGGTTAGCTGCTTCTGCTACAGTTAAACAAGATACTTAAACACCTAGTATCAAGCACAGGGCTCTGCTTCCTTTGATAAACCATCTGAGCATGCAACTTTAAGCACACAATTTGCCACATAATCACAGAGATCAGGACACTATTAACTAGACACTGTTTGCAGAATGAGCACCCCTGGGGGCTCCAGAGCTCCCTGGGGATGCTCACTCTGCAAATGCTCATCCAATCCCTAGACTGGATATTAGGAAAGATTACTGTACTGAAAGAGTGGTCAGGCATGGGAATAGGCTGCCCAGGGAAGTGGTGAAGTCACTGTCCCTAAAGCTATTTAAATAAACATGTGGCCATGGCATTGTGGGACATGGTTTAATGGCCACAGTGGTCAGCAGTTGGACTCAATGACCTTAGGAGGTCCTTTCCAACTATAATGATTCTAGAATTCTATGATTCTCTCATCCCATTTGTATGCATGTAAGGTGCAGGCATCCAGCAAATGGGAATATCATTTGCCTCCCTTCTTCCAAATTACTGCCTCAGGCCTTAAGAGTGTCCAAGACACTGACCATCCCTGCAGAAGTGAAGTGCAATAACAAGTAACACCAACCCCCATGGCCTGGACACAGATGGAAAGCCATTCCACATCGAAGCAGACCCTTTTCCTGGGTTGCCTGGAGCCACTTGTCCCACTAGAGGAGCCTCCTGATGAGAGATTGATGTGTCCAACTCAGCTGGAGGGATGCCTGTGCCTCACCAACACACAATTCATGGAGAGACATCACAGAGCAGCTTAGGCTTCTTCTGATGAAATGGCAGAGCTGCTGCTGTGGCTCTCCAGTCCTTCACAGCTTGGTTTGTCATCTGTGTGATGCAGACACTGACTCAAGTAAGGGTGGCAATCATAGAATCGTAGAATCAGTCAGGGTTGGAAGGGACCACAAGGATCATCTAGTTCCAACTCCCCTGCCATAGGCAGGGACACCTCACACCAGATCAGGCTCTCCAGAGCCTCGTCCAGCCTGGCCTTAAACACCTCCAGGGATGAGGCTTCCACCACTTCCCTGGGCAACCCATTCCAGGCTCTCACCACCTTCATGGGGAAGAACTTCTTCCTAACGTCCAGTCTGAATATACAAATTTCTAGCTTTGTTCCATTCCCCCCAGTTCTATTGCTACCTTTCACCCTAAAAAGTCCCTCCCCAGCTTTCTTCTAGCCCACTTCAGATACTGGAAGGCCACAACAGGGTCACCTGGAAGCCTTCTCTTCTCCAGACTGAATAGCTCCAACTCCCTCAGTCTCTCCTCACAGCAGAGCAGCTCCAGCACTCTGATCATCCTCATGGCCCTTCCAGCACCTCCATATCCCTCTTGTCCCAGGGGCTCCAGAACTGGATGCAGTACTCCAGGTGGGGTCTCAGCAGTGCAGAGTAGAGGAGGAGGATCACTTCCCTTGCCCTGCTGCCAGCAATTCTCTTGATGCAGCCCAGAGATCAGAATCATTTAAGTTGGAAACAACCCTTAAGGTCATCAAGTTCAACTGCAAACTCACCACAATGCATCTCACTCCTTCCATGAGGCCATACAATATGAATGTGCCAGCCATTTCCAGGTGAAAGACAAGCTCCCAACACACAAGCAACCATATCCCAGGCTCGGTAAAACCCTTGCTGCAAGCATGGATGAAGTTACACCAAAATACCACTTTAACAGTCCTTGCTACTCCGAGGGACACAGCCCTGAGTGTATTAATCTTCATGTGAAAGCCCACTCTGCAGAATGTAATGGTGGGGCCTCAGCAGTGCAGAGTAGAGGAGTCGGATTGCTTCCCTCACCCTGCTGCCCACACTTCTCTTGATGCAGCCCAGGAATCATAGAATCATTTAAGCTGGAAACAACCCTTAAGATCAGTCACACTGTGCTGTGTACAGTTCTGGAGCCCCCAGCACAGTAAGGACATGGAAGGGTTGGAGCAGGTCCAGAAGAGGCCGCAAAGGTGATCACAGGGCTGCAGCACCTCTGCTCTGAGGACAGGCTGAGAGAGTTGGGGCTGTGCAGCCTGGAGAAGAGAAGGCTTCCAGGAGACCTTAGAGTAGCCTTCCAGTACCTGAAGGGGGCTACAGGAAGGCTGGGGAGGGACTATTGACAAGGTCTGGTAATGCCAGGACAAGGGGCAATGGGTTTAAACTGGAAGAGGGGAAATTGAAACTGGATGTTAGGAGGAAGTTGTTTGCAGTGAGGGTGGTGAGACACTGGCACAGGTTGCCCAGGGAGGTTGTGGCTGCTCCCTCTCTGAAGGTGTTCAGGGCCAGGTTGGATGAGGCCTTGAGTGACCTGTACTAGTGGGAGGTGTCCCTGCCTATGGCAGGGGGTTGGAACTAGATGATCCTTGAGGTCCCTTCCAACCTTACTATTCTATGATTCTATGATCATCAAGTTCAACTGCAAACTCACCACAATGCGTCTCACTCCTTCCATGAGGCCATACAATATGAACATGCCAGCCATTCCCAGGTGGAAGACAAGCTCCCAACACACAAGCAACCACATGCCAGGCTGGAAAAAAGCCCTTGCTGCAAGCATGGTTGAAGTTACACCAAAATACCACTTCAACAGTCCTTGCTACTCACGGTCTGAGGGACACAGCCCTGAGTGTATTAATCTTCATGTGAAAGCCCACTCTGCAGAATTTAATGGGATCTGCTCTAAAATATCAGCTTTGTTTCTTCCCCAGTAAACCAGAAAGCCACACTCTCACGTGTTTATTTGAAATAGGGATTTAGCAAGTATTAAATGCTCCCCTCCTAGCTATGTTTGCAGGCCAGGATTTAAGTATCTGTGTTACAAGACGAGTCTGAGTTTTAACGGCGGTAAGCACATTCTAAAAATGGAATAAAATAATCAATTCCATGCACAAATCCCTGCCCGCCCAGTAACCCTCCTGACCCAAATACAACCGATGCTCCGACCCGCAGGGGACAGTTCTCTCTCTGTCTGCTTCAAGAAGAAACAGCCAGAAAGCCAAGACAGAAAACACTCCCCAGTTTTTGCAGTTCTCAGCTGAATCCCCTCAAAGGATAGAGCAGTGGGGAGGAGGAACTCTGAGAAGAGGCCACTTTGCGCACACGTTGCGTTCTTTGCACGGTATTTACACACCGACTCGTCTCCTGTTTTGATGTAAACCGTGATGCTGCTTCACCACTGTCTGCAAAACAAGCAAATTCCAGCAGATCTGGCCAAACGCTTAAGCCACAGCTTAACTTCCAGCCCAGCAGCTGCTCAATGGAGCTATTCATGGGCCCTGCACAGACTTGAGCCCTTCCTGCACTGAGCCGTGCTGAGCTCTTTTCCTGGCTGCAATCCACAGTTCCCGGCAGGAGATATTTTCACCTCTGCCCTCTGGTTTTATCTCCTCTCTTTGTGCTGCACGTGATGCAACAGAAAAAAATTAAAAGAAGGGAGAGAGAGGAAAAAAGAAAAGAAAATCATCCAGAATGCAATGACTTTGATTCGTTTTTCATCTTGGCCTGAAGGTAGCCACAATTCAGCAGGAGTAAAGGGTAGCAAAGGGTGGCATTGCTGATTCCAGTCTGGCTCATCACTACAGTCACAGCACTATTATGTTATATATTCCTGAGACACCATTCTTACAGAAAACAGCCAAGATTAACCTCATGTGAGGTATGAGGTTATCGTTTTATGATGTATCTTTTTTTTTTTTTTTTTTTTTTTCCAAGAGAGAAAGAAGAGTTACAGCTTTTTTTACATCCAGTGAATCAAACTCCTTGTAATTAGGGCTGCTGGTTTCCACGGTAACAAGGATCCAACTCCATTTTATGTGAAATAAAAAAAAGAATAGCTCCACTCCAGCTGGCGCTGCGGCCTGGGCACCTCGAGCCGGTGAAACGATGGCGCTGCAGACGTGGTGGAGCTTGGCAGCACTCAGGGCAGATCCACTTTGCTGATGGTGTCATCACACCAGAGGAGGGAGGCACATCAAAACAGTCCCATCTCTGTCTGGCCAGGTTTATGGATTTGGGCAAGAAGCAGTTGGGCACTTGCCCAGCCTTCCCTCTGGCACCCGCGTCCCCGGACATCACCACCACTACCTTTGCTCTACTCTGCAAGAGCAGCATTGCCCACACCCTTCCCCAAGGGTTGCAGCCTCCTCTGTGATGACTTCATCTCTAATAACAACTTCCAGGCCCCATGGACTCCACAGGAAAATAAACTTGAGTTATTTTTTTCCTTTAACCATGCTCTTATTTTAAGAATTGTGGGTGTAAAAAGGAAGAGGTCACACCTAGCGCCGCTGGAATAAAGCACTGTGGGTATGATGTGACTCTGGCAAGCAAGAAAGTGAATCACAGCAGTATCTGTGCTGCCTTTCTCAAGCAGTCTGGGCCAGGCTTCTGCAACAGATGTTGCTGTTTCTATATGTAATTCCCTGCTGCTCTTTCAAATACATGAGAAAAAAGTCAGCCTAGCAATAGAATAAAGCTCATCAGTCCACTAGCACTGCTCTGCACACACGTCTGCAATACTGAGGAGGGACACACACGGAAATGCCCAGCAGACGCCTGCTGGTGTGCAGAGGCAGGCACTTGGCAGCATTGCTGCCTACGGGCAGCTGCCCATCTGCCAAGGATGCAGGTCCCCATAGCCCCAGCATCTCTGAAAACCTCAATTTGGGGAATAGGAGGAGGACATTGAACTGTTGGAGTGAGTCCAGAGGAGGGCCACAAAGATGCTCACAGGGCTGGAGCAGCTCTCCTAAGAGGACAGGCTACAAGAGTTTGGGCTCTGCAGCCTGGAGAAGAGAAGGTTTCCAGGAGACCTTGGAGTGGCCTTTCAGTATCTGAAGGGGGCTACAGGAGGGCTGGGGAGGGACTATTGACAAGGTCTTGTAATGACGGGACAAGGAATAATGGGTTTAAGCTGGCAGAGGGGAGATTGAAACTGGATGTTAGGAAGAAGTTGTTTGCAGTGAGGGTGGTGAGACACTGGCACAGGTTGCCCAGGGAGGTTGTGGAGCACAGAATCACAGAATGTGATCAAAGATCAGGTCCTGCTGGAGCAGGGCTCTGGGAAGGGATGATTTGTCCTGTTAGGAAGAAGTTGTTTGCAGTGAGAGTGGTGAGACACTGGCACAGGTTGCCCAGGGAGGTTGTGGCTGCTCCCTCCCTGGAGGTGTTCTCAAGGCCTCATCCAACCTGGCCTTGAGCAACCTGTTCTAGTGGGAGGTGTCCCTGCCTATGGCAGGGCGTTGGAACTAGATGATCCTTGAGGTCCCTTCCAACCTAAACCATTCTATGATTCTATGATTTTACCAGCAGTGCAGGCACAGCTGTGGTGTCACAGCTTGCAGTCTGCCATGAACTCCACCAAAGCCATGTGCCATGGGAAATCAATGTTGGCATCAACTTGCTCCATCAGCTTGTGGCAGACAACGACGGCATCGCCCGAGCCTGATCTGATTTCACAAATCAATACTGAGTGCTTAAGAAGGAGGCTGGCTGGAAAAGGCTTTGCACATGGATTTCCATGGGGAAAGAAACAATTTTTCTGTTATAATTTCAATGCTGATTGTTTCAAACAAGTCCTTTTCTTTTGTCCTCTTTTCCTGGAGACATTGTGGCACACACATGGGACACACAGGGCTGAAGGGTTCCCTGGGTTGGTCATGGGGGAGGCAGCATCTCCTGCAGAGCAGCTGTGTGTTTCCAGGGACTGACTCCCAGCAGAAGGGTAAAAACAGAAGCTCATTACCAAAAGTCTCCACTTCTGAACCATGATCTGGGCAGGAAAAACCCACAAATCCCTTCTATAAATTTTGGAACTGGTTATTTTCTGGGTGGCTTTTCCCTCTTTTCCTGCTTCTGGCAACCCAGTGTCAAAGCCTTTTGGGCTAGCAGCTCAAGGGACAGGGGCTGATGGGACAGCCTTATTTACCCACAACTACTCTTTGGGCACCCCATATCAATCTGCATAAAGCTCCTGGTGTCCATCTGCCACAAGATTTTAGGAGATAATTTTCAAGCACCACAGCATGGACTCATGCCGCCCTCACTATGTGGTGCTCCAGTGCCAGAGGTCAGGCCAGAGCTGTTTGTGAGGTCAAAAAGCCCCACAACATCCATGATTTTAACATGATTGCCAAGAAAAATGTTTTTCTTTTTTCACTTTACCTTCAATCAAAAAAGCCTTTTCCTTAGCAATTAAGAACCTGACAGATAACCTGATGACAGAACCGGTTTGGCTGTAGTAAATCTGCCACAGGGGAAACAGGTAGGAGTTGCTTGAGCTTCCATGTGCTACCTGGTTGAAAGCAATCCCACGCCCGGGCACCGAGCTGCAGTAAGTGATGTGTGGATGCCAAAAGATTGCGAGGGCTCAAAAGGAGAACTGGCAACTCACGAGACAGAAAGGCACCTGGGGCCATCTAATACCTAGAAATCACTCTTGGCTTAGAAAGTCCCCAAGCTGGAAATAACTTAAGTGTGAGAGAGTATCAGAGAGACGTTCACATTGTATTCCTCTTCCCAGCAACAAACCCTCCCATTCACCTGACTCACCTCCCCTCTGCTCTCAGGTTGTGCTCAGCTTCACGTTCCAAGAACCAGAGCATCCCACAAACCACCAAATTACTGTTTGCTCACCTATTTTTTTTTACAGAAAGAATAAAAAATGCTGCATTTGAGGAGTCATCCTTTTTTGCATCTAGACACTAGTTGGACCTGTTTTTCACCCTCAAGTTCTAGCAGGTGAAGAACGCCAAGGAAGTTTTGCCAAGGAAGTTCTTCAACCTTAAATTCAACATTAAATAAAGCTCACACTCACAGGACACTCTCCAGAAACCCAGCAGGACATGATGTGGCACGAGGCACTTGCAAATTCCACTTTGGGAACCCACAGAGGTGCTTACAAAGATATCTACCCCGACCAAAGCGATTGAGATTTTTCACGAGTGAGCAATTTGCTTACTAGGAAAGAGACAAATTTAATTTTTAATTTTCTCTCCTTCAAAACAATATTTTCTTGTTGCTATGACAGCTGAAAGGAAAACCTCTTACCCTGGCGACAGCCAGCGAACGGCACTGCCCCACGGCCCCCAGCGGCAGCGGCTCGGGGAGGGAATGCAGCCACGTGCATCGTTTTTGGCTCCTGGTGGTGCTGATTTGATGGGGATTGTAAAAAAGAACATACTGAAGCCAAGGACTACAAAGGCTCTTTAGAGAGGCTATGGGGAAATGTATCTACAAAGCACAGGAGCCTCATAAAACCTATGGGACAGAGGACTCACTGAAGCCCTGGAGATCTTTCCGAGGATCCTCTGGGTTTCATGGCAGGCTCAGGGACCAGCTACACCACACCATAACCCAAGCTGCAACTCTAATCCTAGATGCACAATGCTGGGAGAAGGAAACAAAGACATCTGCTGACCATCAGTAGATATGGCGAGAGCCCAAAAATAACAACAGAAAGGACTTAAACACATAACCGTTTCTTCTCCTTACACTCCTCCATGACTACCAGCCTTGCAGTGCTGAGGAAGTGCCCTGATGAATAAATATCTTCCTTTCCCTTAGCAACAGTTAGCAACAGAGTCAAGTTTTTTCCTTGCTCAGAAGAAACACATCTGAAGCTAACACAGACGATTTAAGCGGCAATAAATATAGGACGTGGGTGTAATCAAAAATCACTGAAATGCAAATCACACTTTTTAGCCTGGGTTATTTTAAAGCACAAGAAGAGCTGCCAATGATCTGTAGAACGAGCACAGAGAGGGCTAGAGGGGAAAGGAAAAAAGGCAGCAAGGTTTTGGGGGAGGACAGAAAGACCCCATCTGGAGTACTGGAGCCCCCAGNGTTGTCCATTCCTCCTAAAGCAAAGCCCAGGCCAGGAATGGCAACGATATCCCAATGTTTGCCTTCAGCCATGAGTACAGTTTGAGTTTCCGCAGTAGATTTCTCTGCCTACAAACTGCAAAGGTCGCATATAGTCAAAAATCTGCTAAATGCATAACCCCAGCACACAGCAAACATATTCTTTTCACAGCTCTATTCCTTTAACAGTTCATT
The DNA here is from genome assembly GCA_013399055.1 of Ramphastos sulfuratus. Taxonomy (NCBI): domain Eukaryota; kingdom Metazoa; phylum Chordata; class Aves; order Piciformes; family Ramphastidae; genus Ramphastos; species Ramphastos sulfuratus. The sequence continues at coordinate 15,195 of WBNM01018728.1, read as the reverse complement.
TAAGACGTCTGCCTCGCATTTTTCCATTTGGTGTTGGGAAAATGTTTTCTTTCACCTGGCATAGAGCCCAATTCAACAGAAAAAGAAAGCCCTCCTCGTTTCCATGGGGCCCTGCAGTAGAAGACACGGGACTAATTTTACCCTTAACTGGGCACCTTATAGCTCTGTCACCAGGTACTTCATCTTCTTCCCTTTTGCCCAGGCTCCTTTCCTCCTCTTGCCATTTAGAGGATGAGTTAATTTTTTGCTGGCTCCTTGATTCTAGCAGCAAGGGCAATCCTCCACAATCAGCTTTTCTCCCCTAGGCATCACCACCACCGCCTTGGTGTCCATGCCATCCCTCTTCCCATCCCACATCTCTGAGCCTTGGTCCCAAAGAAAGCAAAGCCCTACTGTTTCTGTTCCAGCAAATTACTCTGAGATGCAGGACTCCCTGGGGTCTTTGGTGACACCTGGCTGTTCCTTCTGCACCAAGAAATTATCACCAATTTCCATACAGACCATGACGCTTGAAACAACAGGAATCACAGCTAAACCACAGAACAAACCCTGGTTTCTACCCAAACAAAGCTAAATATTACCAACTGCTAAACAAAGCTGCTGCAGGGGCTTGTTGGTAACATGCTGCTGGAGGGTAGTGGGACAGCNGGTGGGGTCTGAGGAGAGCAGAGCAAAGGGGCAGAATCCCCTCCCTTGCCCTGCTGCCCACACTGCTCTTGCTGCAGCCCAGGACTCGGTTGCTGTCTGGGCTGCACATGCACGCTGAGTTCCACGGGGAGAACAGGCACTTCAGGATGCCTGACTCCAGGGATATGGGAGGGATAGCAGTGAGATGGTGATCAAGCAAGACAGCTCCAAGGCACCCTGATTTTATTTCCCTAGAGATCCAGAAATATAACAGCATTAGGTTCTTGCTGTCTGAGTTTTCCAGGAGAAAACACTGTTTCAAAATTAATTTTTTTAATTGAAGCTGGAGATGGCAGAAGGCAGCTCCACAGATAAGGAAGCAGACCTCCCACTCACCACCACTTCTCCTTCTTCACCCTGCTCTATTCCAACAGCACACATTTTTCAGGTGCTCTTCTCTAAAGACCTATCCAACTAAGTTCCCTGCTCTGTGATGAACCAAGGGATGGGCCCCATCCCACCCATGGTCAGGACAAGATGCTGCATTGTATCAGGCATTGCGAGGCTGTGCGGATCTGTTGCTAAAGTGACTTAGTAGAATGATGCAACTGAGAATTGAGCTGCTTCATGTTTATCTATAAAATGTAGATATTTAAATCTCTAAGCCTGAAGTAAAATTATTTAGCTGCTCCAGCTATAAAAGATCTGCCTTCAAATCCTCATCACTTTTCAATCCTAGTCTCCAACACGTTATATTCTTTCTGCATTTAATATGCCTTTAAGGTGAGGATTAGGTAGGCATTTGATTATGTCTTTTATGTTTATAGCAATTCACTTCCAAATCTTTACAAACTTTAATTAAATGTTACACATTTTTACTGCCTTGTCCTGAATTCAGAGAGAGCAGCAGAGGAAAATCTGTCCTCAAACAAAATTTACACATCTAAAGCACCTTTTTCTGTGCAAGCACCTCAGGGCTACTGCATAAAATCACTCTAAGATGCCGTAAGATGTATCAGTGCAGACATCAAAGCAGCTCTAATACGGAGCCTCACGCAGACTGCAGACAGCTGAGATCACGACGTTCACAGGCAAGGAATAAAACAGCTCCTGCCAAACCCAACCATTGTTCGCCTCCAAAGGTGGCCATGGGGGAAGCCAGAGTGGCAGCCAAACTCCAGCAGTAAAAAAGCAAACTTCACCTCAGAGAAGGCTCACAGGAAGGAGCTTAGTAGGCAAATGCACGGCAGTCAGCACACTGCTTCATGCAGCCCCACAGCCTGGCTTTTGGAGCATCACTCTCCAGGAAAGGCAACACTGTCAGACTTCTGTAAAGCCAAAGAGGAGCTGAACATCCCCAGCAAGTGGAAGAGCTCAGCACAGCCAACTCCCCAGGGCTGGGAATGACCGAGCTGCCTCCAAAGGTAACCCCTCTTGACCTTAACTGGGAAATGTAACACCCATTCTTTAAAATCTGGATCCTCCTCTTGCAGCTGATTGCAGTCAGGCTCAGCCCACCCCTGGCTCAGTGAAAGGCCACGAACCGGCATGCATTGTCTCTGCAGTCACTTCACAACGGGGGTACAGTCCAAAATTTGTTTCTGCTCAGCATTTAGGAGCTGAGAGATTGGATTTAAAGCCAAATTTTAATTGCAGGTTGGAAATCAGAAATTTGCCACATTTTAAAGTCTGCGAGCAGCAGAAACCGTTCTCAGAACCTGTCAGACCAAAAAGGCATGGATCTCATAAGATTAGCTGAGCTCTGCAGCTCTGCCCTTTGGGGCCAAGATAGAAGAATGATATCACCATTTTATCAGCTAAGAAATCTCAGCCTAACTTTGACACCACCACATCTCTGCAGTCCATCAGAATAAGCTCAAACTGCATGAGGCGAATAGTAAAAAGATTTAGCTGAAAAGCTCACAGGTTGGGTAGCGCCAAGGTCAAAGCTGCAGACACTTCTGTGCACAGACATATAAAATGTTGAATCAGTAACAAGATCCATGTTTTATTCTCTCCTGCAACTCCCTGCTGGTCCCTTCAGCGACATGAAGGGGTTCAGTGTACAGGGATGCTGTGTCTCATCTGCTGCTTCCCTATCCTACAGCCTTCAGGGTAGCGCAGGGACAAGAGGTTTCTGCAGCTATGAATGGTGCCTGAAATCCACCTGAGCTCTTTGCTCCACAGCCCTCTTCAACAGCTGAAGGGGGATTTAAATCATTGATCCAGACTTCTGCTTGTCCTCTGTGCTGGGCTGAAATTTCACTCGTTGGGTTACCATGGTTAGAAATGCTGCGTGCTCACACACTGTTCCACCACTGCAAGCTCATCCATTGCTCACATTTAAATGGCTTAACTTTTCCTGGATCACACAAATGTTTTTCCCAGCAAGAAGGACGGTCAAGCCAAATTTTGGACTTCTAGGTGAAGTTTTTGCCATTGAAGAGACCATTAAGTAGATGTAAAACTGTATTTCACCTTGCCCAGAACACTCTGCAAAGGCCAGACAGTTTGTATTTTAAGACTCTCATGACAGGTCTCAGACAGAAGATCATTTTCCAGGTCCCTGGGAGATTCATGGCATGTCTCCCAGCAACTTCCCCAGGGTCAGGATTTCACCCTGAACCTGGAAGAGCTCGGGCCAAAAAGAAAGTTCAGCTAGTTACCAGGTGTAGTCCGAGTGAGCGGTGGGAGCAGAGCGCCAGCGCTTAACAGCACCAGCAGCCCTGCACAACTTTACAAGACACAGCCCTCACGTTAGAGGATCCATTCTTTCTTCATAAAATATATTGGGCCTTTCCACAAGCTCCTTTTATTGGTCCATTTGGCTACTCGCTCCTTTTATGAACTATTCAAGCTCCTGGATCATCTGGAAAATCCCAGGAAGGCAGCCGAGCTGAGCCGCAACGATCTGCTAGCCATGGGTAACAACCTTCTCTGCTACCACACTTGGGCACAGGAGAGAAAAGCCAGCAGACAGGGCAGCTGGATTTCATCACCTGAAGGGAAGCAAGTAGCATCTTTTTAACCCGTTTATTCTTACTGCCTAAAAGGCTTTGGAGCCACAAAGTTGATATAAATAACCCCAAGGCTTTCACTTCAGCCCAAGATCTACTTGGCAGCAAACAAGCAGTTAAGACTGAGGAATTTTTTTTACCAGCCTCCTGCATCTCTTCCATGGGGGTCCTTAATGGCTACAGTTAAGGAGCAATCTTGCACGGAGGTCCACATGCTAACATAACAACATATTTTAACTGTGTATTTAAGGGTTTCATTTCTATTGACATTGGCCAAGGCCAGCCCTAAGGCTCACTGGTCTCCAGCACAAGGCTGAGCTGCCCACGAGTGCAGCCTTGTGAGCTATGCATTGCTAAATCTCCTTTAACGATGACAAACTCCTGCAAAACATTTCATAACCTTCATTTCCGAAGCAGTCAGGTGCCTGAAGCACTGTGTGCAAAGTCCAGTGCTCTGCAGCACAGTCAGAGCTGCAAAAAGAACTGTGAAGCCTTGCAACAGAAGGAAAGTCAAGCAGCACGAGCAGAAATGTGTCTAGTTCTGCTTGTCTGCTCCTGCCCAAAAATCTGGAGCTGCTGGGGCACAACCAAGGTCCTGCAGTTCAGGCTGTGGCATCACATCTTGCTTTTGGGCCCAGTAGCAAAACTGCAAGAGTTCATTCCCAGTAGCATTTTCCTAGTACCTCCCAGTGCATCAGCCTTGGGCAAGAACTGGTGGCAGCAGCCCCAGGCTGTTCTCACCGCTCCAGAACGTGCAGTGCAGGAATGGCCATAGAATCCCAGAATCATAGAATGGATTAGGTTGGAAGGGATCTCAAAGATAATCCAGTTCCAATCCCCCGCCATAGGCAGGGACCAAAAACCCACTGGAACAGGTCACTCAAGCCCCCATCTAACCTAGCTTTGAACACCTCCAGGGAGAAAGCATCCACAACCTCCCTGGGCACCCTGTGCCAGTGTCTCACCACCCTCACTGTAAAGAATTTCTTCCTACCAGGACAAATCATCCCTTCCCAGAGCCCTGCAGAAAAGCAATTAAGCAGGCACATGGGTAGAACAGCATTTTTATCCCAGTGAAAAGGTGCTTTGCAGCATGCAGGTCAGCTTGTACCCTGGAAATTATTCACATATTTCATGTCTTAGCTGTAGCAAGCCCTTGTGAAACAACCAGGCAAGGGTGAACGCTGCCTGCAACAATCCCGTAGGGAGGCTGGTTTAAAAGCCCTGTAATGAGGAGCACTGCTGCCCTCCCAAATAGCAGGGGCAATTTCAAAAATCCTTACTATTGTAATCTTGGATTACTCCCTACCACCCAAATCCATTTCATCTTAAACAGCGCCCATTATTAGCAAGTCCCTCCCACATTTCCATATTCCTCTGATCGTTCCAACCCACAGATAACTCAGCAGCAAAATCCACCCAGCTGTGTGTTTTGCATAAACTGGTTATCTTGAGCCACATGCCCTCTCCCTCTGCTTAACCAGCCCCATGTTTCATACAACACTGTTGACACTTCCAGACCCTCGCAGGAGTATTTCCTCAAGAGGTTTAGATGTGGCTTGCTGGAGGAAGACGGAGGAAACCTGAATTCCTCTTGAATTAATGACTAAAAATCTGAAAATTCAACAAGGCCATCTCATGGTTTTGCCAGGAAACACACTGCCCAAAGACTGGCACAAACCCCAGCTGCCCTGAATATGCTGAGTGTCACTGCGAGGCCAAAGGCTGAGCCTGGACTTTGAATCATAAAGCGGTTTGGGTTGGAGGGGATCCTCACAGATCACCTAGGCCAAATTTGCTCTTTATTCTCTCTTAAAAAGAATATCCAAGGTACACTAAGTGCTCAATGAGAAACGTGTCTGCAATTAGCTACAGGGAAAAGAAAAAAACCTCACCTCACAAGGTGAGGTCTCCATGCCTGGCTTTGGACAGCGCAGCACACAACTCTGTGCTTGCAGGACCATGTCCCATACTAGCAAGCAGGTTCTACAACTCTCAATTAATGATTCTCCAGCCAGTGTCCAGCCCTGCTGCTTTGCCCCTGAGGCTGCTCCCTGCTCCATCCACCGAACTCACTACTTAAAGAGACAATAACCTCTAAGATGAAGGATAAGAACCCACTAAGAGCCCTGCAACTCCACCAGCTTTGGTGCTGCTCAGAGAGGGATCACAGCAGTGCAAGCTTCAGCACAAAGCTTCCCAGCCCCTTGACGTGCTGCTGCTTTTCTACAAGACTGACAGATTCCATTGAGCTATGCGGAATCAATGTTTATAAATATGTAAAGGATGAGTGCCAGGAGGCTGGAGCCAGGCTCTGCTCAGTGATGTCTGATGACAGGACAAGGGGCAATAGGTGGATGCTGAGGCACAGGAAGTTTCATTTAAACATGAGGAGGAATTTTTCCTCTGTGAGGGTGACAGACCACAGGAACAGGCTGCCTGGGGGATATTTGGAGTCTCCCTCTCTGCAGATATTCAAAACCCACCTGGATGCATTCCTGTGTGATGTGCTCTGGGTGATCCTGCTCTGGCAGGGGGGTTGGACTGGATGAGCTTTGGAGGTCCCTTCCAGCCCCTGACTCTCTGTGAATTATGAGTCCTTTCAAGACCTTTCCTTGACACGGGCTAGTTCCCAGTGTCACGTCTTCAGGCTCTGTGTCTCTGCAAGGAAGATGAAGGCTGCAACCCTTTGCTAACCAGGGCCTCTTGGTTTTCCCCTCTCAGCACACTCCCACCCCCTCCAAAGCTCAGCGTAACACCAGGCTGAGCATTAATCAACACAAGATGCGCTTCATCCAACTCCAGCCAGCACCAGGAATATTTCAGTTTTATATTATGTGCTGGGATTATTTTTATGCATCTGCCACCTTGTGTCTTTTTATATACACACTCACACTCATGTGTATAAGCAAACACACGCACGCCGGGTATTTCATTGCTGCAAAATACCATTTATAAGCACAGGGATTTTCCTCCCTCCCAGCAGCAGCTGCCCAGCACAGGGATGCTGAGTGCCCTCTGCTGTCCACGCAGACAAATGCTTCTTTGTTCACAAGTGGCCTCAAACCAGCACAAAAAGCTGTCTAATCGGAATATTTTAATGGAGAAAATTATATTATAGGCTGTGAAGAGAAAACCCTGGTGGTGTCTACTTCACTCATGGGCTTGCTGAGATGTATGAGAACAAGAACACAAACATAGATAAGACACTCTCTTGGAGAGTCTCAGGCTCTCTAGCTGTTTTTGGTCTTGGCCTCTTTGTTGAACAACCTAACTAACCACTTTCCTTCTAACCCCCCTGGCCAATCCTCCAAACTCATCTTATGCATAAGTCAAAACCTTGGGGTAAGGTAGGGGGGTGGGAAGAAGGTGGAAGGGTGGTTGGGAGCCCCTCCTGGGGATTCTGATTATCTGGGAGGGGGTTTGTGTTTCTGTATTACCTTTTAACTTTTCTATCTCTGTAACTATTCCTGTCTATTGTGTCTGTCTCTGCTTGTCCATTGTGCTAAGCTGTAAATAGAGCTTCAGTCCTTAACTTCCAGCTGGCTGAGTCTAGTCTGGGGGATTTTACAAAGTGTGTGGGGGGTAGGAAACTCCCAAACCATCACACTTTTTAAAATACTTACAACTTCACTCCAGCCAAAACAATTATTACTACCACATCTGATCACTTGGAGCACAACATGCAACGTTAATGCCACCAGATCCCTCCTGTCAGGCTGAAAGATTCCTGTCTCCTATAGGTTGCATCAGCAGAAAGTGAACAGGCTGGGCTGGACCTGCACAAGGTACAGAGTGAAAAAAAATGTTTTATTTATATGTTTGAAAAATAGCAAGGGAAAAAAAAATAATAAATCAGACCCAGCAATGTAGCTTTATTATTCAGGCATCTATCTGATAGCTTCACACTTGAGCAAATCGCACATCTATTACAGGTACAAGCTGAAACTATCACACAGCAACATGAAATCATTTTTCTTTTGTAAAGCAGCATTGTTCCTGCTCCTGGAAGGGAAGATGATATTGAAATGTATTAAAATATATAAGTATGTGAAACTGCTGTGCCTTGTAATAAATTATGCACTTCATATTAAAGATACAAGCTAGGCTGCACAAACCCGACTTAGGAATATTAGCTTCCATTGTCTCCTCACATCCCAGCTCATCTCAGATCTGACATTTAAAGGGGCCACAGTTACAGCATGTGGTCTTTATCATAGAGAAGAGGTCCTGGTTAGCAAAGGGTTGCAGCCTTCATCTTCCTTGCAGAGACAGAGTCTTAAGACGTGACACAGGAAACTGGCCCAAATCAAGGAAAGGTCTTGAAAGGACTCATAATTCACAGAATCACAGAGTGTCAGGGGCTGGAAGGGACCTCCAAAGCTCACCCAGTCCAACCTCCCTGCCAGAGCAGGATCACCCAGAGCAGATCACATCCAGTTGGGTTTTGAATATCTGCAGAGAAGGAGACTGTACAGCCCCCCTGGGCAGCCTGTTCCAGTGTTCTGTCACCCTCACAGGGAAAAATTTCCTCCTTGTGTTTAAATGAAACTTCCTGTGTCTCAGCTTCCACCCATTGCCCCTTGGCCTGGCATTGGGCATCACCCAGCAGAGCCTGGCTCCAGCATCCTGGCACTCACCTTTACGTATTTATAACCACTGCTGAGGTCACCTCTCAGTCTCCTCTTCTCCAAGCAGCACAGCCCCAGCTCCCTCAGGCACTCCTTGTAACAGAGCTGTTCCATTCCCTTCAGCATCCTTGTGGCTCCATGCTGGACATTCTCAAGCAGTTCTATGTCCCTCCTGAAATGGGAGGCCCAGAACTGAACACAGTACTCCAGATGTGGCCACACCAGTGAGATATGGTACCAAGCACAGAATTAATACTGCACAAGCACAGCTTTGTGATGAACATTGCCATTTGTTCGGTTGGTGAGAAGAAACAAGCATGTACGAGAAAACCAGGGATCAGGCCCAGACAACATTTTGGGCTCCTCAATTTAAGAGGGACAGGGATCTGCTGGAGAGAGTCCAGTGGAGGGCTACGAGGATGATGAGGGGACTGGAGCACTGCCTGATGAGGAGAGGCTGAGGGACCTGGGGGTGCTTAGGCTGGAGGAGAGAAGACTGAGAGGGGATTTAATCAAGGTTTNATCTTGGCCTGGATCAGGAATAGTGTGGCCAGCAGCAGTGGGGATGTCATTCTGCCATGTACTAGCACTGGGGAGGCCTCACCTTGAGCACTGTGTGCAGCTCTGGGCCCCTTGCTTCAAGAAGGATGTTGAGGTGCTGGAGCAAGTCCAGAGGAGAGCAATGAGACTGGGGAGGGGGCTGGAGGGGAAGTCTGATGGGGAGAGGCTGAGGGAGCTGGGGGTGTTCAGCCTGTACAAGAGGAGACTTAGAGGGGACCTTATCACTCTCTGCAGCTACCTAAAAGTAAGTTGTAGCCAGGTGGGGGCCAGGCTTTGCTCCCAGGCAACTTGTGCCAGGACAAGAGGGCACGGCCTGAAGCTGTGCCAGGGGAGGTTTAGTTTGGATGTTAGGAAGCACTTCCTCATGGAAAGGATGATTAGGCACTGGGATGGACTGCCCAGGGAGGTGGTGGAGTCACCATCCCAAGAGGACTTAAGAAAAGACTGGATGTTGCACTTGGTGACATGGTTTAGCTGATGTGGTGGTGTTAGGTTATAGGCTGGACTTGGTGATCCCAGAGGCCTTTTCCAGCCTCAGCAATTCTGTGATCAGCCTTATCCCCCTCTCACTGCCACTTCTTCCAGTGTTATGTAATGTTAAGCAAATGCCCAACATAGGCAGAGTTGGTGGGATTAGCATGAACAGGAATGCATCACCTGCAAAGAGCCAGGGCAGGTTATGCCACAAGCAGCCCAACAGCACCTCTGTAAAGGGGTCCACCTCCACCAAAGGTAGATGGCTCAAAGACTGTCAACATCTTCACCTGTGGATCAAAGCCTGCCACGACAAGCACCCAAGGGCTCGTTGAGGATGGAGAGTGCCACACAGTGTGCAAACATCAAAATCCCAGTTATTGGCATCCTGACGTATTTTCCTCCCCTCTGCTTCACGCTCCCACAGAAGGAGACATCTTTTTTTAACCTGGCTCTGTGCAACACCTCGGCTCTGCAAGCAGGGCCCATCTGTTCTGCAAAGCTACATGGGCACACCTCCACACTGCCCATGGAGGGGAGAAACGGGGCAAGCAGGGTTAGAGCACCCACGGGTGCAATCTCCAGTGATGTCCAGACCCTGAGGATACTCTCACACAGCCACCCTGTCCTTGTCAGTGGATGAGCTGGCTGCTGCCTGGCACAGCCACACTGGCACAACTGGTTCCCCCATCCCTTTCAATGACTCATGGCAGAACCTCTCCATTTCCAGCATTTGTATTCACTTCATGGCCTGGATTTCCTCAAGAAGGTAGTACCTAAGAAAACAAACCTCCTCTAGCGCCCTCCTGTAAATGTGCCCACACATTGAAGCCGCTCAAAAACATTCCACTTAATTCCTAAAATGAAATCCTTCACCAGCACTATTTTCCCTCAACGAAATGATGACATTTTTTACAACTTTTCATCTTGCTGTTCTCAGGGATTCTTGTCCCAGATTCCCCATCTTGGTTGAAGGCCAAGCATCGCTAGTCGAGCCAGAGGGAATATAAAAGCATCTTTCTAAGACGCTATAGAAAGGAAGAAGAATTGGACCCTGGGAGCCAATTCACTTTCATGCCTTGAGTATTTAAGGATCAAACACACATTTGTGAGCTGACACAAGTTTAAAAAGGTGGCTTTGAGACTTTACAGCATCGAAAGAAGCCTCTAAAGCATCTTTTTACCAACGAGAGTGCAAGAGAAAACCAGGAGCAGCAATGCATCCCAGAGTACAGCAGCTGAGCCTCTGAGGACAAGCAGTGGTAGGGACAGCCAAGGCTCGTTGGTCATTCCAGGTAGCACAGGTATGGAGCACTCTCAGTGCTGCTCTGCATGCAAAGCAAACAGCTGAAGACAAGGAAATGGGAACCACCCAAGACACACTGGGGAGGTTTCCTATGGTTACTGCTGCCATGGAAATATTTTTTTGTTGGCTTGATCTAAATAATATCTGGCTCCTTGGCTGCAGTACACTTCCTGCAAGGCTGGGCTGGATCCTTAGACCTGCATCAAGCACCAGCCGCCTCCAGGCTGGCCCCAGAGCATCTAAAACCCAAGCTGCTCCGGGCTTTCCTCTGGCCTCTCCGGGGGCCCGTGGCTTGGTTTCAAGAAGAAGAGGAGGAGGAAAAAAAAAGTGGAGAGGGAGAAGGAGGGGAGGAAAAAAAGACATCTTTTTACTAATTGCTCACAGCTGTGGCCGAGCGGCTTCCCTTTTCGGCTGCCAGGAGCTGGAGGGGAGCTTGATCCTTCTCTCCCCAACGGGCTCCAGTGCAAGAGAAACCCCTGGCAGGCAGAGGGCTTCGCCTCCATCCATCCCCAGGCTCTGCTGAGGGATTTCAATAATTACATTTATGTACTCCCCTTATCAGCAAGAGCAGCCATTATGTCTTTTATCACTGCAGCGGCGGCATCTGCACGAGGGCAATTGATAGGGGATGAAATATTTGCTGCGACAGCCAAGTACAAAGTGCCTCCCTCTGCTGTAAGAATAATAATGGTAATGCTTAGCTCTCCAAGCGCTAAGCTCTAGCATCAGGGCCCTGCAGAGAGCAAAAAGCCACACACGGGAAGAGACGTCCCCTCCAGCGGCAGACAGGAGCATCCCGAATTCTATATACACCTCTCATCGATGAACCTGGGCAAGGCTTGCCCCAGGACTGGACTGGTGAAACCTGGAGCCCGTGAGGACGTGGAGAGCCCACAATGGAAAAAAAAAACCAAACCAAAAACAAAACAAACCAAACAAAAAAACCCTCTTTACAGTCAGGCTCCTGAGGCTTACCCTTGAAACTACTTTTCCTTGCATCAGACAATTCTGCTAATGTTCCAAATTCCTCCGACATTAGATAGTGACCGCAGAGATTCTGCCTGCTCGGGAAAGAGCCTGCAGCCCGGCCATGGCTGGGAGATTATTCATTGGAGAAAAAAACAAATATCCAAATGAGCATCATGAATTGCAAAACCATCTGCCAAAGGTCTCAGCTGATGCTATCAGTGCTCCTTAAGCTCGGTGATAGACTTACAAGCCAGACAATGAAAACGCAATTGATTATTTGAAGAGTGACTCACTGGTGTAACAAGGATGGATTACTGGGTGAGGAGGAAGAATGGCTTTGGAAAAAAAAAAAAAGTCTGCGGATTGACTTTTTAAAGGCAAACAGAATAGGAACAAAACCTGAGAAAAACTCTTGAAACCACTGAACAGCCCTCTACAACAGAAAGGACCAAGGAAGGCAGTGAGTAACTGCACCCTGGCCCCTCTGGCTAACATCTCAGGTACCAGAATCCATTCATCCAGTCCAGCTTTCTTTCCAAACTGGTGGCAAGGAGCTCCTTTCCATGCCATACCCCATGCCTGTTGCAAAGCCTCTATTAAAGGAGTAAGAATTTTCTCAGGTGGGTGATCACAGCTGCAGACAGCACCACTGGGGCTCTCCGAGGGTTGGTGGGACACATCCTGCACGGAAAGCTCACTCTATGCACCTTTGTAGGGCCAGCAAGGAGGAGTGAGAGGGCTGAGACAGGGCAGGAAAACTCAACAGGAAGATGGGGATGCTGAGGGCAAGGATGGCAGCCCAGCTTTGCATGCCTACATGACCCTTCGTTTCCCATCCCCTCCTTCTTACCAGCTCAGCAGAGGCTTCAATGACCAATTTAACCTAGGCTTAGAGGGTCTGCACAGGAAGCTCAGGACCTTATGCATCCAGCAGCATCAAGCTATGAAATCGGTTCACAGTATCCCTCCAAATCACACCTTATATGGCACACAAATCCATAACCACAGCCTCCAGCACCGACAGCTATCTGCTTGAAGGAGACCTCCACTGCAAGCCACTCCACCCTCTTTCAGGTTTTGGAGGCCTTTCTCATCCCCAAAAGGCTCTGAGGGGAAGCTGAGCCTCGCTGGTGTCCAGCAGCACAGCCCCACGGCCGGTGCCCTGGGAAAGGCTCTCTGCCTTCGGGATGGCAAACCTCGCCAGGCAGATAACATTTCACTCTCTGCATACCAAAAAGCAGCTGTAGTCACTTTCCTAAAAACCTCAGTGCAACGAAATCCAACCAACTTTTAAAAGGATTTGTTTAGTCTAGGAGTAAAATATCAGGTAAAGTAAGAATTTGGTGCTCATCCACTCTACCCCCTCCATCATCGGTGCCATCCACAATCACTCCAGAAACAGAACAAAGCCCCCCAACCCAAACCCACAACAGCTTATTAGTGGCTTTTCAGCTCATTCACAGAACTAGAATTGCACAAAGCTGCTTCAAAACAGAAAACATACCCACGCTGCCCCTTCTCCAGGAGAAATTCTGCTTTTTTTTTGGCCTTTGCTGGCAGCTCAGCTGCAATGGAGCAGGGCAGAGCCTGGCTGCAGAACAACTCCAGTTACACCAGCAGCTGCAGACTAGGGCTCTGTGTTCAGCTGAAATTTAATCAAGAAGTGTCTCAAACTCCTTTGAGTTCTTGCAATACAATCCTGAGTGGCTTGTAAAGGACTTCAAACACAGGCTCCCTGGGCTTGCCCGGAAACAAGCACATACCTCACCTGCTCTTTTGTACATTGCATACAAAAAAATTAAAGAATTTATTTCAGGCTCTTCGCCAGGCACAACACTGCCTCCGACACTGTAATGCTCTGCTAAAGTGAATATTGTGCCTCCCGGCCAACACAAACAGGATACCTTATCAGTCTCGGCTGTTCTAAGTGCTGTTTCAGCAGCAGGGCATGAAGATGTGGAAGAAAGAGGGCCAAAAAAAAAGTTTGGGAGTTCCTTAAATGCAACTGTGTGCTCGACATTTATGTAAAGATGGATTGTCCCAGGGCAGGGCGAAGCTGATCCCTACTCTGAAACCCACCCAAACTCCCAACCTGGTGTCTCAGCCGCCCCTCAGCAGAGGCTGTGGGAGGCAGCAGCACCACCTTCCTCCTTCCCTACTGCCACAGGGCTTGAAAATTCAAGGAAAAAGTAGATCTCGGTTTTTCAAACACTCACACAAGTGCTTAAGTAAATAGGACAAGTGAAGTCATTTATGCTAAGCAAAGTGCACACTCCAGCATCACCCTGAGCTGAAGTTCACCACATGCAGCAGCCGCCCACCCCAAATTACCCTGGGCACAGAAGCTGAAGAAGTTTGTCAATGAGTAACCTGGCAGGGAATAGTTTCTGCTTTCTGAACTGCTGAGGACAGGAAAACAAAAAAACAAACAAACCAACCCAAACAACGAAATGCCACATTAAAAACAAGCTAGCAATATGGGACCCTTTCACCAAGGGCTTTAAAATCAGCAGGCAAATCCAACCTCTGGTATTTTTTTGTGCATCCCCTCCACCAGGATAACAACATCCTCTTGAACCAGGTGACTCTGCCAAGCCCTGGGCTCAGGCACAGGTTCCCTGGGGACAGCAGCCTGTTTGCCCCCTCAGTGCTCCCTCAGGGATTTGCATCCAGAGCAGTGGGATGGACTGTGCCAGACCGACCACAGCAGCAATTTTGCCTGTTTCAGCAGGTGCTCCACTGCAAAATGCAAAATCTGCTAAAACCCACTGGCACAGTTGGCCAGGGCAGCAATGCAAACACAAGCACATTCCCATTCAAGATAACGTATTGTTATTCTCACATCTCCAAAGCCTTTCAAATAAACATGCAGGGAAGTGTGGAATATCTGAATCCTAAAGGAGAGAGGCACAAAGCATGTTATTCATGAAAGGGGAAAGCTGGGAGTGTCTGAAAAAGATACATAACCTACCAAAAATGCTGAAAACATATGGAAGCAATAATCTGTACTCTTTTTTTCTTTTCTTTTCAGAAAGCAGAAACAAATGCTTCAGAATTTGGTGCTACTCACTCACGTGCTGTGTTACCAATATTCTTGTTTCTGCTCTCTGGATGAGACACAGCATCAAAACAGAGACTCCCAAACATGCTGTGGGGCATCTATATGAGCCTGCTCTGATGTCCCTCCCTCACTCAGAGCCTGCACCAGGCAAACGCTGCCTGAGGCTGCAAACACTGTCTCATTGCTTGCCACACACACGCAGATGATGTCCAGAGCACTGGACAAACACAAAAAGCAAACAAACAGCCACTGCCACTAGCAACTCCCTGCCTACAGTCAACAAGGCAGAGATTGGGAGTTCCAAAGCGTCCTATCCACCATCACCCAGCAACCTCAAACATCTCTGTTCTTCTGGTCAACTGCTTATACACCAGCTCATCATCTCACAACACTCATCTCTTTTTTCTTATCCATAGGTTTTGATGCACTCAATTATAACCCTTAGGGCTGTTCCTGTACCATCTCAGATCTCCATGTGGTCTCCTGTCCCTGCAGATGCTTTCAGACTTGATGAGGTCAGGCATGATCGGACTTAGAATCATAGAACGG
>WBNM01018727.1:93680-161917 GCA_013399055.1 Ramphastos sulfuratus | reverse complement strand
AGGGTCGTTTGGACGTGGTGCTTCGGATTATGGTTTAAGGTGACTCTTGTAGAGTAGGGTTATAAGTTGGACTTGGTGATCTTAAAGGCCTTTTCCAACATGAAGATGATTCTGTGATTCTTGATGAATATCTGCACAAAAGTTGCTGCAGTTGCTTAGGTGCTGGGTCAAATCAAGGAACTGGCTGACCCATTGTCTCACCCTAGCAGTTTACAACCTGAAGCTGATAGTTAAGAAAATTCATACCTATACCAGAATTAACCATAAGGCTCCAGTAAGAAAACATAGCCTCTATGTTTTCCTTATAATTTCGTTGATAGCTGTCAGCAAAAGCAACAGAAGTAGAAAGACTCCAGCGAAAAACTGTTATTGTCATCCTGCCTCCTCATGAGAGCAACTGGCAGCTTGGCCATGGCGAGCCACTGCAGTCAGTACCAAATCTGACCCCGGTTGAGATGTGAGGTCATATCATTATTTCCTATCCTTGCTATGGCTCAAGAACAGTATTATTAATGTGTTGTCAAGGCAGAAATTGAGGTAAATAGCATCTCCCACTCTAGTGAGGACAAGATGTGGAATAATTTTTGCATACGGCTGTTGCATGTTGTAATGAAAGTATTCAAAATTAATAATGATATAAGTTTTGATATCCAGGCAGAGATTGTTAATAACTATGAAAACTGTTTATTAATGTCAAATCTCGGCACAAAACTTATATACAAGGTNCAGTTTGCCCATATTAGGTGAAGCTGGGCTTTTGTGGCCACCACCCCCAGCTCAGAAGGAGGGGGGGCAGGGGAGGCACAAGCCCACCTTGGCCTTTTCAGGCCTACCACGACACATGTACAGAAAAAAAAAAAAAAAGTAAAGCTGTGCGGCTGGAAAAAAAGAGATCAAGAAGGAAAATCAATCATTGCACTGAGAGATTACTATTTGTTTCTTTGTAGATGTCTCATAATGCAGTTCATTCATTATGCAGCCACTTCCCAACATTTCATAGTACCAGCTCCCCAGGAAGCTAGAGCTCACCATGTACTCAAAGTCAAATCTTAGTGTCTCCTTGGTCTGGATAATGTCATGAGGCAGTACAATGTTGGCACACTTCAAGTGCTTGTGAAGAGAAGCACAAAAGGAAGATCATCTTAACTGCTGCTGCCGGAAGTAGAAGGAGAAAGTGCACACACATCAAGGCAGTGAAAATTTTTGAAAATGGGGACAAATAGTCCAAACTTGGCAGTTCTGTAAGAAGCAGCAGCTACAAAGTCTAGAGGATGGAACAGCTCCTTCGAGAAGCAAGCATCAGTGCTTCAGGCCTGTCAGGAACCTGTCCATCTCTCAGAGGTGGTATCTTGCCTCTGTCAGAAATAGCAGATCAGTTCTCAGCTGTCAGCTTTTCAGCTAGAAGAAAAAACTTCTTCAAAGCTAATACTGAGAGACAGGGACTCCCAGAGCAAGGATGAAGGAGCCCTCAGCCTGTCACTGAGCTTCTCATCCTTCTCCCATCCCTCCACTTTCTGGGATGTGCCCTCAGCAAGGCCCTTAGGAGACTTCTGGAGAAAGCTGAGTTTTGATCACCTTTCAGCTTCAAAATATCAGGGTGTAACAATCTGCCAAAAGAAATCACTGTAGGTGCTAAGTTGAATTCTAGATTTATCTCCTTACTTTTAGACGGGTGAAAGCATATTGGTTACCTTCTCCAATTTAAAAGCCAAAAGCTTACTGAGTGAACAGTACCTTGTCTATATTTATACAACTTTGGCATGCTTTTTCTTTCAGCCTATCTACCTAAAAGCATCATTCCAACTGTGTGGCCCTAGTCCTTATGTTCTGATGTGCCTTCACCAAGCCTCAGCACATCTAGGGTGTGGTGATGGAGTGGGCAGCACATGGAAAAAGTCTTGGCCTCCACATAGACAAAACAGCCTACAGTCTTCTGAGTCTTTCAGCTTTGCATTAGGTTTCTCATGATAGATTAGGCTCCAGCCCACATTCTCATGAAGGCAGCTTCTCAGCAGAAAGTCTCAAAAAGTCTCAAAGGTAGTCACTATGAGGGAAGAGTGTGCACAGCTCCATCGTTTGCCACCATAGACTTGAGACAGTAGTTTCTGTAGCTCTGAACAGAGGACGGATGTGGGGAAGTGCTGGAGGTGGGATCACTCTGCCTGTAGATCACTGCCACTATTGAAGAATCCAAGCCAGCTATTACACCAAAATTGTGCACAGACAGAAGCTCCAAAGCTCAACAAAAAACAGGGATCCCTGACTCCAGATTTTGGTTCAGCTTCTGACATAGAATAGCAGCCTCATAGCTGCACCAGACTCACCTTTTCCAGCTGATTAAAACCAAACTAGTTTACCGTCAGACCACTCAGTGCTACAAATTTCATTCAGCTAAAGCGTGGGCATTACAATCCTGTTTCTGCTGAATTAGCTGAAGCATACAATACAGAGCTTGGGCCAGCCATGGGAAGCCAAATTAATTTTGGTCCTGGGTAAAAGCTGCTTTTTGCTTTTCAAACAACATCCAAAAGATACTTTAAGAATTTCATGCTGGCAAAGCAAATTTATACTGGATTAGCACTTTGCCTTTTGTCACCATAACAATTTCATCTGGTTCTAAAAGCCCTACAGCCAGATACACTGTACTACACAGCTGTGGTCTAAGCCTATGTCAATACTGAGCCTGCTGAGCAGTAAGGGGTGTCTGATTCAGCATAACTAATGGAAACAGTGCAGACTGTATATTAGTTCTTGCACAGAACCAAACTGCCTCTAATACTGATGCCAGCCTATTTAGCTACCACCAACGTATTTCCAGTGCATGGCAGTATGAACCTTAAGCACACTCCACATTGCACCCAATTGCCTATGAGTCCAGTAAAGATACTCTGGCTAAATCCTGTCTGCTAACCTGGCTCTATCGCACCTCAAAACCCCCTATGACAGAGCTATTGCTCCAGAGAAGTAGTCACTACAGAGGGTCCACAGTAATATGGAAAATTCAGTGTTTGTGTCCAAATCAGGCCTCTGGGAACTACTCCTCACTTGGTTGCTTCTGCAACCCCCTGCTGGGGTGTCAGGTGCTACAGCCACAACTGAGCTTTAAACACATTTTGTCTCTGTGGGGCTTCCTGTGGCGAAGTGGCTCTTTGTCAGGGGAGTGCCATTCCACCAGAGTAGCAGAGAATGCACCACGTTAATAAATCTTGTGCTTTGTTTGCACTACTGACTTACATTGTAAATTTGCAGTGTCAGATGCTGCAAAGCCCAGCAGTACACAAAAGATCTATTTAAAGTAGACCCTTCTTAGGATTAGTCTTGTTTTCTTCGATAATGAATGAAGTTAAGGCTCTCAGCCTGTCCAGTAGAGCATGTTAAAAGGGTGCTGATCTTTAGAGCATCATTAGTTCTACCTATATAAAGCTTTTAAGGCTTAATTTACTGGTAGGTTACAAGTGTAAATACAGAGCAAGCACCACAGCAAATGAGTATATGGGAAACTGTAATACAAGCCATTCTGAAAATAGGCATATTTAGATATATCTATGTTTTCACCCAGAATTGGTCTAAGGACTTTGTAAACTTTTTTATCTTAATCACTCTGTTAGAAACCTGGGTCCACTGACCTCTTGCATTTTTCTGAGTTAACTGTATGAGAGTCCTTCTATGCTAGAGCTGCTCTGTAAAAGCTGGCACATCTGGTCCTTGACACTGTATGCCCACAGTTGACAAGATTAACTCTACTTTTGAACTGCAATAATAAGAAGTAAAAAAAAAAAAAAAGAAAAGAAAAAAGAAAAAAAAAGAAAATTAAAAAAAAGTGTGAGCTCTTACATTGATTGCTTTCACTAATACCAGACAGTAGACTGGCACAAATTCCATGTAAGGAAGAAACAAGAGTGTGATCCTCTTGGGATTGTAGAGCAGACAAAAATAGAAGCCTTAATCAACCAGGCAGTTTGTAAACTTGATCTGTAGGGGCAAGTAAATACATTGAGTCAAAATCAATCACTTCAGCTGCTGGGGAAAATCACCGAAATATCATGTCAGGGGTGACCAGAATGTCTGGGATCACCAGAATGTTGGGGATCATCAGAGGCTGTGGAATCATGATAGGTGTGGAGGGATGGATGACGCGAGACAGGGACGACCAGACACTAATTTGGTGCATTCAAGATCGCCCCTTTATTGCAGAAAATCAGCATGTACTTACAGGAGAGACCCTGGTCACATACACTGCATTCTTTCTCTGGTTGCAGGCAGCTCCTCTTGAGCTGTTCCCAGGCCCACCGATAAAGGCCTTCAGTACCGTCACTGTCAGGCACCCTGTTTTGCTAAGCTACATCCTTATTTTTACATAACTACCTCCTTATCTTGAATGATTCCCAGCACAGAGTACTGCTGCCTTGGCAGTCTTATGAGACAAAAAGCATTCAACATTCAACAAAAGCATTTCTTTGTCAAAGAAATTGAGAAAGCTGCAGACATTTTGCCTGGTGCTCTACAAAGCTGACCAACAGAAAGAATTTCTCCTCAGGCTGCAATAATAGATATTATTAAACACCAGTTTTACTGAAAGCATTTCCAAAAGCATTTCTCTTCAAGCTAGATCCAGCCACCATCATCCATCGCATGGAAAAGTAGCACTGATTGTGATAACAACAAGCAAGACCTTGGTGCAAAGAGCTCTTCCAGTTGCCCAGTGCAGAAATGGGAGTAAGAAGGCAACTCCAGAGCAGGTGGCAGGCAGGAGGTGTAAGATGGCCTCTACACTGATAAAAAGCACATGCTCTGGCTGCAGCTGGCATGTTCCTTTTGATAAGATCAAGTCACATCTGTCACAAGGGAATACACTGGCCTGCAGGTTCCCACTCTGTCCATCACATGTCAGCACAAAGACCTCCTTCATGAGAGAAGAAGGAAACAGAGTTTTGGGAGAAGGACAGCCAACACATTGAGCAGGCAAGAAAGGATCTAGGAAGGCATCACATGGAGCTTTTTCAGGTTAAAACAAATGCTATTCAAGAATGATGTCCCTTGCTCTTCACCAATGCTTGAAGAAGTTCTTTAGTCTTACCTCCTTGAACAGTTGTTAAAAGGCACCTCCACCCAGACTCCGGCCTGATCATTTTCAACACCACCAACATGGTGTCAGGTCAGAGTGGAAAGTCACATGAAGCACCTCAGAATTGGACATGACAACAAATATTAACATTTGTCCGAGTAGTTCCACACCCAAGCATAATTTTTAGGGCTTATGCCCTGACACAGGCCAAGCTCAGAAAGATACTGCAAACCACCTCCATCTTATCTTCATTACCAATTAAATGGGAGCCAGCCCTCCTGGATAGGATAGCACTGTTCTGCTGAGCAGGAATTGCTAGAGCATGGCTTTGGGCAATGTTCCCATTCTGATCATTCACAGTTTTCTTGCTCTCATATGATGGCAGCATGGCCTCACTTCTAATTTTTCTGTCATGTGGGGATCCTTCATTCCAAAGAAAACCCTCACTCTCTCCCTGGTGCAGCCAGGCAATCTCCTGACACACTGCTGGGGAGCCAAGTGTCTTTGTGGAGCTTCCACAGCTCTAGTGGAAGGTTTCCCTGAAAAACTGGGATGAGGCTTTGCAGATACTCTGGTTAAAGGCAAAGCTAGACTTCTGATTTGCCTTTATCTTCTTGCAAGTAGTCTGAATTGCCCAGCTTCATGCTCATTGTTACAGACTTCCATAACAAGTGTTTTCAGGGGCCACAGGGGCCACTGGGAAGGCAATAATGGCACAAGTGATTGCTCACAGGTGCTTGCTCACAGGCCCTTGCTCATCTTCTGATCCCCTTGTACACAGTTGCAAAATATTCTTCACACGGCTTCTTTAGAATGTATATTCTCTGTATGTAGAATGTGGCAGCTCCAAACAGGATGTCTTGGCTCTATGTGTTTTAGATCGCTGAGTAGAACAAGAAGCTACTAGCATGTCACTGACTAATTAAACACTGATTCATGACTGGAATAATCATAGGATGAAATACCTCCTGTCTGGTTCTATGGATGCTGCATGCTCACCTATTTAAACCTCTCCGTAACATCTTGCTCCTGGAAAGGACCAGCATAACTCCAAGGCTTTGCACCCTGTGCCTCCAACTCTGGAAGATGTGGAGCCACAGGGGTTGCAGTGAGGCTAACAGAAAAGGTGCTCTGGTTACATTCAACAGCTGGCACAGGAAAAGAAGGTAAACCATATCACTGGCAAAACATAATTTTATTGATATGATTCATTCCTTTCTCCTTGACTGCACTGGCTTGGAGCACTTCACAAAATTTTCATCTCCCTCCCCGCTCTCAACTCTGACTGTAAGGGGAGCAAGTGTCTGTAGACATTCCTATCTTGGTAAATGGTAGCACTCTGAGAACACATGAGGTAGAACTGCCTTAGCTGCAGAGGACACTTCTACCAGTATCATTCTAAATGCCTGCTGTTGTCTCTTATACCCTTGATTTATTAATCTCTATATAGCAATCTGTTAGGGCAGGGACCAAAATCCAAATGCAGGAATGAAATTTCAGGAAGTTTAAATTTAGGTGTTCTTCTCTTACTTAACGTACTTCCCCCTCCCACCTCCCAACATGCTGAGCCTTTCTCACCACTGTATAATTTACACAGCTTGCTAATTTGGCCCATACAACATAACAATGCTATAAAATATAAAAGTAGTGGTAATGAATGGCAGGCAGCCTGCAAGCTCCTCCTGGGCAGTGACACTGGATGAGTCCCTGCATTATCATTTAACTCAAATATAAAAGATTTGTAATCTGTGGCATGTTGCCTCCTCCAGAATTGTAGGTTGTTGGCTCCCTCCCTGTTTTACACTCAATTGGTGGCATAGAGCTCACTGGAGTGCAAGTGTCCTCGTTCATCACATCAAAGGCATTTACTGTCATCCAAGGCACAGAGTCTCAATAGCTTCGCAAGCCTGAAGCTTCAAATTTTTTTGTTGTTTGGTTAGAAGCAAATGGGAATGTTTCACACTCCTATAAGTGGAAGAACCCGGGCTTAACCTATCTCAATGCAGGAGTATCACAATGTGATATTAAATACCTCTACCGTAGACACTGCTTCCATGCACTGAACATCTTGGATATTTTGGAAGCCCCTTCACTCTGAACAGCAGCTGCAGCACCCTGATTTGACAGCACTTACAACATGTCTCCCACGTTGTCCCATTCAAATTAAAATGTATCTCTAGTTTTTCCCTTTGCTCATCCTCACCCCTCCATCTATAATAAGAGTTTGTATGACTTGCATGAGGTCTCTGCCTCAAGCAGTCTTGTGATTTCTGCATTTTTTCTTTGGAAGTCCATCATGCAGCAATCCAAACTCACCCGTGGGGTAGCCACATTTGGCATATGCCTTCAAAAACAGCCAACATTTTTTCATACCTAAAGATGAATAATTAAGCAATAAATCCAAAATTTCTGCTTGTACAAATTCCTTTCAGATGAGCAACTCTCAGTGTAATATATTACGTAATGAAGTCATAGGTTGTGTACAGGAACAGATCTTGACTTCCCTATGTGTCTATAGTAGTTACAATTCAATATGCCATTAGGCTTTAAATAGAGTTGTCTGAGCAGTGTGGCCAAGTTGTGCTTTCTTCAGAGGCTGTACATTGACTGTCTTTGCTCTGGCGTTTATATTCTTAGCTGTGATGTTGTGGCAAAGTAGCATGGGGAGTTGTCTGCCCCTGTTGGATTGCCTGACTTAAGGAATGTGATGAGTTGTAGCTGCTAAAAAATATTCTTGTTCACATGTCAAAATAGCCAGACTCAATTGATTTAATAAATTATGTGCTGAGCAAGCAACGCACAGGCAACTTATGCTGGGTGTGGTTGAGAAGTTCCCCTCTTTCAGTCTCTCATGTGTAAGACTTGCTGTGCAGTTTCCTCAGACTAGCATTCAACCCACACTGAGAAAATGTTGACAAGGGGTGAGGAATCAGGCATTATACTGTGGAATTTTTATGCTGACCCATTCAGTTTTCATTTGAATGCATGATAGGAAATTTCCCTTTGCTTCACCATTTCAGTGTCTACAAATAACGCTTTTCCCTTGATAAAAAGAATTTTTTTTTTTTTATTTTTTTAAGCAACAGTGTCCTGGAAAGGCAAGAACAATTTCTGTGTCATTGCATCCAAACTACCCAGCATTGGCATGGCAAGAAGGAGCTAACATACCTGTAAGGCATTTCTTTGACATGATTTTCTTTTTCACTGCCTACTTAGCCATAAATACCTATCATCGTATATTTCAGAATTCTGTTTTTTTCCACATGTTCTTTGAGCCATCAGAATAGAGCAGTAATTTGGATATGCTGTCCAGGCACAAGAAAGGTTGTCTAGATGCAACTTGTTTTTTTTTTTTCTGATTATGCAAACATGATTTGCACACCTGTACAAAGTTTCTTATTCTGGAAAATATTTTTTATTGTTAGGACCATATTTATACAAATGGATTTTTAAAATACATTTAAGCATAAATAATACTTGCATTTTGAAGAAATAGAAAGAAAAATGCACAAAACCTTACAATATAAAACATACATAGTAATTCATACGAATAGTATTAATTTTAATGTTAGGTGCATTTTGTGTCAGGGAGAAGAGGAGAATTACTCTCTTACAAAGAAGAGTTGTCCAACTTTTGCCAGCAAGAGCAGGTAAATGAAGGAAGCATGGTAATAGTTGGAGGTTCAGGCTACTAATTAAAAGTAAGGGATTGTTCAGAGTATTCATACTAGTTAGCAGAAGAAACACTTTAATAGAAATGTTTAACAGTTATCCTTAGAAAATGTAGGAGTTCATAAATACATACCTGTCTTTGGAACCATGGTTTTTTAAAGGGAAGCTTTGGGCAATGTAAGAAACTATACTAAGTGCTGAAATAATATAAAAAGTGCATTTGAAGAAATGCAGCCAAGTAGAAACACATATGTATAGTATGTACATACACAGATGTGTATATGTAGTGTACATATACAGGGGTATCTATATTTTAAACATATTTTGTAGAATTTACGCATGCTTAAAAACGTGTGCACCATTTGTACACGCACATGGACATTTATGCAAACACCTATACATACACGTGCACGACTATTTAGAGGCTTGTCTTGTGGGAAGGCTGTGTTAGTGCATCAGAACACTATGGCACAGGCTTGGTCCCTTTTAAACTAGTGTGGAGCAGCAAAGGAGTGCCAGGTATTATTGCGAGTTCTCGATCAGGTTTCCTCTGCAGGTTGCACCTTTGTTCTTTATTTGTGCCTCTACGCGAAATGCATACTCAGCTGTCTCTTCTGCACTCTTGGTGCCTATACGTCACGGCGGATTGCGCAACCAACAACATCAGAAACACATGGACCAGGCCGAGCGGGGCTAGGCTGCGCGCGTTTAGTCTCGAGGCCGAACGCGCTGGACCCAGCTCCCTACCTGGTGTCCTCCGCCCCCTAGTTTGTGNCGGGGGTGGGGGCGGCGGCGGCGGCGAGGTGGCGTGGGGGCTGCGCGCTCCTTGCCGCGGGAGGAGCGGAGCCTGGGTCAGCCCGAGCGGGGGTGGCGGGGAGAGGGCTTTGCGCTAGCCACCGGCACTGGCGGGAACCATCGCCCCGCCAGCGGCCTCCTCGCGTCGGCTTCTCACCGTGCGGCCCTGCTAAGGGCATCGCCCCCCAGGCCTCTTCCCTGGGAGCTGCTCTAGCAGGGCACGCACTGCCCGCGCGGCTGGCAACAGGTGCGGAAAGTTTGAGGGGGCGCTGAGAAGCAGCGAGGGGAAAGGCTGGCCTCTCCCGAAGGCAGGCGGGGAGCGCAGCAGTACGGTGGGAATCTGGCTGGCCGAAGCGTCGTGGGCCGGCCCGCCGCGATCCCTGTGCCTCGCACACCTTAGACTTAGGATTCGGCGTGATGTGCTGCATTTGTGATCGGGGAGCAGGCCCTTCGCGGCCGAGGACTGTGCTTGAGAAGCTGAGGAGAGGCTAGAGAACAGCTGTGACTGATGATGCCGGCTGTACAACTCTTTCTGCAGTCTGGTAGAGCAGAGATGCTGAGATTTGTTTTTGTAGGGTTCTAAAAGGCTCCTTCCTTTGAATGGGTAGAGACTGCCTGAACTTTAAATATTATGACCTTTATCTCCCTCCACTTTCGTTTCAAAGACTTCGCTCTGCGTGACTCGGTTGTCGTTTGAGCTTTCAGAGCCTATTGAGTGGTAGTCCTAGTATGGCTGTGGTGTTGTGTACAGATGACGTAGAATGCTGGCACTCCTACTGACCTTTCAGCACAAAAGTATTTTGGTGAGGCGCTGGAGAGCAGCTAGAATAGTTGTAGATGGTTGGTAGTTCATCACTGCTGTCATAGTGTAGCAACTTGTAAAAACTAGCTGTAATTACAGTCTTCGATTTTGTGTAGAGTTAATTGTTTTTGGAAGGGGAAGCACCTCAACGTGTCTTAAGAAGACATAATTTCAAAATAAGAGGAGGAATGGACATTCACGATTTTTTTTGAGTCTCTTATAATTTTGGTAAATTTTAAATTATGTGCTATAGTAGATAGTGTTTTTGGCAACGTTCTTTTAGCTGATACTAGGCCCATTCTTTGTTGTGTTTTTCCGGATTGCGTTATATCTTGTTTGCTGCCATCCCTCATTCACTGGAAGTGGCATTAAAATCTTTAAGCCCTCATCTTCAGCGGTTGTTACGGTCTTTTATTAGCAAGTTGTTTTGCTTCGCTCTGAGCAAATCAAACACAATGTGGTTGTACTTAGTGCTGACCCAAACACAAGGGCTTCTTTGTCTCATAATGCATTATATGTGAACCAATGCTATCAGTTATAAATGTATGTATATAGACAAAACTAATGCTGACAACCTTCTTTGGCATTAAAAAGCTTGGCATTAAGCTCCTTCAGAACGTGAGTTGATCATTTTGTGTAATGTCTTGCAGTGTAAGTTATCACTAATAGGATGCAACAAATTTATTCAAAACATATTTGTACGTGACCGAGAATGTGTTCAAACAAGTCTGAAAGCCGTAGAAGTATTTGTAGTATGTTAACTGTAGCAGGTAAATAAGCACATGAGGCTGATGGGAGTTCTAGTATTTCTGAAAGTCGGGCATGCCAGTCATTCCTGTTTAGCACTGAGTGTAAGATTACTTTACACCTATGGTGCTTATTAAAGAATGGTCAATGTCCAGTGAAGGATGCAGTCCCATGGTAATGAGAGTAATGTTTATTTCCTGCTATAACAGTTACTTTGATGTGGTAGTGTTTCATTTTAGGAGAATTTGAATTAGCATTCCACTCTCTTAAGTGGAGAGTATGACATCAGTGTCATGCTAGTGACCATCTGTCTATAACACACATCCATTTCATAACTTGGCGCTATTTCACAGTTTTGTACTCTCAAAGTGTTGCAGGGAAAATGTGTGAAAAGTAAATGTATGAGTAGAGCAGTTCAGGTGCTGGTATCGTACTGATATATACCCCAAGAATGGTGTATTGTGCCTGGCTGTTCATTTCTATGAAAATGGAAAAAAAAAAAGTATATAATACTACAACATAATATTGTGTAAACATGAAAATCAGCAATGAATATTACATATTCCTATTGGGAAAAAGAAACTTTTAAATCACTTTGTAGCTGTGACCAAATTACTTGTGTTTTTTATTAGCTGTGAAATGAGGGCGAAGTTGTATTGCCTTAGGAGTCTAAGTGAAAACTTGCAGTAAACTTCTTAAATTATTTGTAATATCTTGAAGACTTACTTGTGGAAAGAAAATGGTTTGACCAAAATTTCCCTTGATGTGCATAAACGCTCAGTAGTAAAACCTTAAAGGTGTATTACAACTGTATCACCTCCATCATACTGCTTTCTTCTAGTTCACTAGTGGTGCAGGTTAATTACTTAATAATTGCATAACTAATTTTGTAATTGGGCCTTGAAGGGAGATCTTGTGAAAAAAACAGGTGTCTGGCTTTAACTTACTATTACAATCATAAATTTCCATGAGAATTACGCTGATTTTTTTAGTGCAGTTGAAGCTCATAAAAATGAAAAATTCTTTGAGGCCTTAAAAACCCTCACAAGAACAAACCAAAAGAAAAAAAAAACCACCCACCAATAACAACAAAACAAAAACACAAGCAGAAACAACATGACCTCTCCCAAAAAACCTCCAACCTCCTAAATTTTGGAAGCCAGGAATTTTAAACTTCAATTCCCCAATCTTAAACTAAGTGTGTGTGTATATATATATGATGTAAATTATATGATTGTTAATACTTTATGAAAGCTGCCATCTCTGTCTGATTCACTGATCTATTGGACGTTTATATGCAAAGTTAGAGTTCCTCACAGAGAGGTGTTAGCATTGTCCCAAAAATGAATTGTGGAGTTAAGTGGTTTTGAGTAGGCTAAAAAATGGTTTCAAGTGTACTCGCTCTGATCAAGAACACATAACAAAGTTAGAAGTTCCAAAAATGTGCTTCCGTTTTCCTTTATTTCTTAAGCACTTTTGTTCCTGAAGCATGGCCTGACAGTTTCCTTGTAGGTACGAGACTTCCTCTGTTAATATTTTAAAAGTTAACTTTAGCATTTTTACAGATGTGGGTGGGTGGTTTTTTTTTTCAGTTTCTTTAAATTATTTTTTTTTACTTGAGGAAGAAGAGACAGAAGTGTCTTGAAAGCAGTATCTTTCTGGTGATAAGTGTGACATTTTATTCCTGGAAAGAATGCTTTGGTTGTTTTTGGAGCAAGATATATATGACTTATCACAATACTATTCTAGCATATTAATTTGATTGTTTTTCTGTGGTTCTTTATTTTTTTGTGGTATGCTCTTTGACAACCCTGAAGCCCAAGTCACTATTTTAGTGTTTTATATATGGAAAACTGGAAACATTTGATAAGATGTGTTGTGGTTGGTACTTCATTATTCAGAGCAGTGTAGTGAAAGTGCTGGAATTTGTGTTAGTTATTTCAATTATTTATCAACTCGATGGTTGCTGTTGCATACAGAAGCAACAGCATCTGGTTGCATACAGAACTGAAACTTCTGTATGCAAGTTACAGGTTTGCATATATTGTCTCTTGTAATAAAGACTGGCCATGTTTTATTTTTATTTTCTGTAAGTAAAAGCTTCAGACTATTCTTTCTGGATATTTCCCTGAAGAGGCATTGTTTTAATATACCGTTGTATTAAATAGTACATTTTCTAGCTTTGTTACAGTAGATATCAGACAGGAACTATAATAAAGCAAAAAGCCTAAAGGATTTATATATGAAACTTAATTTATTTGAATAAATATGATTAGACACATGCATTAACTACAATTTTTAATTCTTCAAAGACAATAGATAAAGGAAAATTACAATAATTTCAATATTAAAAAGCCAAACATGAGGAAAGATGAATTGTCGCTGTATTTCATTACAGGAAAAGTAACACAAAGGTATCTTCATTAAGATGGAAACATGTAAGGGTGAACTTGGAAAATGCAAAATCTGAAAACACGAACACATAGAGTAGCCACTTTTTTTGGCTTCCAGGGTCTTACCGTATTTTCATATGTACTCTGCTAACGTGAAGAAAAGTTCTGAGCTCTTAGTTCATTTTATGTATTTCTCCACAGGCTATAATAGAACTGTGCCTTTCAGTAGTAGTACCCGCTTTGATTAAAGAATACGATTATACATTCAACTCTTAACCATTTTCTGTTCATACAAATCTGTTTATACATTGAGCTTGAGCGTAGAATTCTGTTATGTTTAACTGAAAACAGATTGGTTTGATGTTTATTAAAGGGTATACTGAGAATTATGTGGAGAGATTGCTGTTAATTTAATTTCTGCCTTTGAACTAGGTTTTGTTCAGTCTGTCCTTACAATAGACCTATTGTGAGATGAGTAGGTAGGACAAGTCTAGCTGCTTAGCTTTTGTCTGCCAACTCAGTGTGAGTGAACTAAATACTTCATCTTAGTCTTGTGGGAGTGCTTATTTATTTAACATGAGATCTAGAGCTTTTCTCCTGTTTTGTGTTTTTTTTTTAAGTTTAACATTATTTGCAGTTAAATAGCTGATTTTTGTGTTTTACAGTTTGTGGAAATGTTATTGTCCCTTTTGAAAGAGGAATGATTTGGTGGTGATGGAGTGCTGCCACTGACAGATGGACACCCAGGAAAGAAGGTGAGAATGGGCAGCTAGGTGAAGCTACAGAGAGACTTCCTGAAATAGCCAGCTTGTGATCATCCTGTAAAAATAAGGTGATGTCAGTATACTCTTTATGTAACTTAGACTAAAGGGAAGAAGAGGAATAACTCAGCTTTAGTTTCAATTACATCTGGGATATTCAACGTGTTATGACAGCAGTTTTAAGTCGATTGTTGTGGAGGAATAGCCATAGGCTAGAAACTTGGAAGTAACGTTCTCTGGTGAACAGTACATGCTTATGTGTCACCTGCATCTGTGAATTTGATACTGGATCAGTAGATCTGCAGTAGACTACCCTCTTGCTCCTTATTTCCTTTGCTATGATACCTGACAGGTCAGAGGTTCATGAGAGGGAAAAATTAGTATCTTGTAATGAATCCTGGTGTGTGAATGTCCAAATTTATCTTATGCTATTCTCTGAAGGCTTAAGTGGATAGAAGCCCAAATATCAGGCTTTGGACTGAATTTAATGTACAATATGTTGATGAAAACTCTTTGTGTTATCTCATTGCTGTCTTTGGTGGTTTTTGCCTATCTAAGTAAAATTTGTATTTTGATTTTATCTAAATGTCCTAACTGTGTGATGTTGGTTTTTTTTTTTTCTGGTCTGTAACTTGATTGGTTATTTTTAATTTATGTTTATTCTAGATATAGGTCCTATGTATTTAAAATGCAAGATGGACTCAGTGTTTTAATANCTTTCTTCTTGCATCTAAGTGCATCCAGGAGCTCTCTGTTCATCCATGCAGGCCTCCTGGTGTTCTTACCTGCCTTCCTCTTTTCTGGGATGCATTGTTTCTGAGCCTGGAGGAGGTGATCCTTGAACAATGATGTATGTTTTGATTTAATTGCTTATCTGGGTTCTGAGAAGAGTTCCTGACTGTTTCACTATTCTTGATAATTTTTTTTTCTTTCCCCTGCTACGTAACAGAATAGCATAATAAGGATTGGGAATGGGCCCAGGAGCTAAGAGACATAATTCCATTTCTTGATTTTTCTGATCTTGAATGTTTCAAAGACAGATTGTGCAAAGGTGTTGTTCATCCAATGCACCACAGTAGGAAAATGTTGAATTTAAAAAATCAGTAGCCTGCATGAAGAGGGCCTTTTAGCTTTTGAATGTGCTACTTGTGTAAATTGTGCACAGTGCAGCCTATCAGACTAGCTTTTTCTGGGTTTGCTTCAGTTTTGGAATACATTAGGTTGTTTTTTTTTTTTTTTTTTACCTTCAAGACAAAGGTGGTCGTTCTGTCAAAACGTTTTTTGCTACCTTATGTGTTTAACTCCACAAGTTTGTGCAAAGCTGAAAGAATTGATTTGTGTGAGTAGTAAATGACTGTTAGCAATTAAGAAGCTAAACCAACTTTTTCCTGCAGCATAGGTAACAAAATTCTATATAAACTTCTAAACAAATATAAAGACATCTCTTAATTTAATTGAAATCCTGCCAGTTTATACTGACATTTAAAATTACTTTTTGTGTTTAAATAAAATGACTGCAAATTGTGAAAACTATACTTCTTACCAAAGTTCTGAGGAATTAATTTCTGCTGAATGTGAGAAGCTGCTAACTGAGCATTCAAACCTCAGACTGTGTTGAAGTATTAAACCAACTTTGGATAGTTCCAGTCACTCCTGCAACCCCAGATTCCCCTATTGTGTTTCAGGATAAACTTTTTGTCCTTGTTCTTGGTTCAATTGATTTAAATTAGTGGCTCACTTGAATCTTAGAAACTTGTTAAGAATTAAGAGGAAGACAGCAACCAAAACCTCATTTTCTCTCTCAAGATGCAAGTGAAAATATATAAAGGATGAGCTCTTAGAGTTGTCGTGTTTTTGAAGCCATTGTGAATGGGAGTAAACTGTTCACAATAACATCTGCACACAGTGCATCCTTTGCTTAATTACTTTTAGAGCACATGTTGTTTGAGATGTTTATATGTAATTCCAGCATACTTCACAGAATCACAGAAACATCCAGATTTGAAGAGACCCTCAGGATTGCCAAGTCCAACTTACAACCCTATTCTACAAGATTCACCTTAAGCTATATCCCTAAGGACTATATCCAAACAACCCTTAAACACATCCAGGGTGGGTGACTCCACCACCTCCCTTCAGGCATTCCAGTGCCTGACCACTCAATCCATGAAAATCTTTTTCCTAATGTCCAATCTAAACCTACCCAGTCTCAGCTTGAGGCCATTCCCCTGCATTCTGTCTCCAGTTACCTGTGAGAAGAGACCAGCACCAGCCTCTCTGCAATGTCCCTTCAGGTAGTTGTAGACAGCAATGAGGTCTCCCCTCAGCCTCCTCTTCCTCAAACTAAACAGTCCCAGCTCCCTCAGTAGCTCCTCATAAGATTTATTCTCTGGACCCTTCACCAGCTTTGTTGCCTTCCTCTGGACACACTCCAGCATCTTCATATCTCTTGTATTGCAGTGGCCAAAACTAAACACAATACTCAAGGCGTGGTCTCACCAAAGCTGAGTACAAGGGGGCAATCACCTCCCTACTCCTGCTGGCCACAGCATTTTAACGTAAGCCAGGATGCCATAGGCCTTGGCCGCCTGGGCACACTGCTGGCTCATATTCAGCTGCCTGTCTATTACAACTCCCAGATCCCTTTCTGCCAGGCAGCTCTCCGGCCACACTGCCCCAGTTAGTGATGGGGTGTGTCAGTGATAGAAACCTGATTATGAGGATGATTTTCCTGCATTTTGTTTTCTGAAAGCTGACTAACGTTATTAACACCTAATAAACCAGATATGTTCCTTTTGCTTTCAAAATATCACTGTCGAGGTAGGAACAATTGTTTACGTGTGGGTAGAACTGATGCAGTAGTATCATAACACAATGACAAAATTGTTGCTGTCAGCCAATTCAGCATTGCTTCCAATCTTCCTGTAGGTCAGAAGAGGCAGAAGGAGCCAAAGAGAGAGGCCTGGTCTATGTTTGGAAGGCTGGTTCTCATTCTATAACTCCAGAAAGGCTTCCAGGCCTCAGTGGAAAGACTGTCTTACAGGCAGCCCTTGGAATACATCATGGATTACTTCTAACAGAAGGTAATAAACATCTTAATTGGAAAGCTTTGCGGTAATAATAAGGTTAAGTTAGTGGCACATTTTCTTCTTTTACGTTATATTTTTGTGTTTAATCTATAACTTCTAAACAGTTATCTAAAATATCTAACATCTAAACAGTTAGATATTGAACTTTGCCAGCATTTCTTTATTAATTATAGTTTAGTTAGAACTGTGTTGGAATAGAAATTGTATGTGTAGCTTTTTTTATGTTTTAGTTTTTTAATTCTTTTAACAATGGCTCTGTAATTTGATCCCTGCTAACTCAAAATGACATTTCTTGTGATGTCTTTCACTTAAAGATTGTACAGCGGAAGGTTCTATTGATGTGTAAGAGCTTCATTTTCTGCAGGCTTCTGGAAAAAATGGGTGGCTAGCATTAGCCTAAGTCTTGGTTTGTGAGCAGTTTGGCATTGTGAATAGGATTTCTAAAAGCCAGTCCCTTTAAGTGTTTGTGTAACTTGGCCCTTGTAAAGGCTGAACTGGAAGTTCTCTGAAGATTTTTCAGGAAAGATTCCAGGTTATTGGTGAGCCTACCATAATCACCTTTACTGTAGTTGTTGTGGAGCTCCAGTGTTTTTCTAGAACATGTTTTTTTCAGAATTAAAAAGACTTTTTGCATGTGTGTTCTTGACCCGTGAAGGCTGTTATTTATGAATTTGTTTTCACAGTGACAGGAAAATGGCAAATCATATGTTGATTTAAAATTAAATTTCTACTTTTATTTAAAATTGTCAAACTAACTTGAACTGTCATTGCTGCAGTCCTTTGAGGTAAAGGTAATGAAATTTTGAAGAGTGACAGGATGCATTTGCACATATCCCATGCCCCCCTCCCAATTTCCACCTGGTAGAGCAATCCTATTTTACTGTGGGGTGTCAAATGGTGCATTTTGATGCTAGATCTCACAACGATGAGCTCTGTACTTTGTCATGCTCTTCAGACATGGATATATGTCCTTAATGTGTTTCTCAAATAGAAAGGACCAATAAATACACCTAACTAGAGTATAGTAGAACTTATAGCAGAAAAGCAGTACTTAGTGCACCAATGCATGTGTGTGCAAGATGAAGCGAGGTATAGAATGTAACAGCATCAATAGCAGAGAGCAGCTAGCAGTCTTCGTGTGTCAGTAGGTATAGTTTTGCTGAGCCCGAGTCAAGCTAGAAATGGGTATGTTTATCTGAATCTCTTCAAATGTTTGTATTTTTTACTTTGTTAGATTCATGTTAAGGTTTTGGGGTTTGGTTTGTGAGGGGGGTTGTGTGCTTGCTTGCTTGTTTGTTTTTCTTTTGTTTATTTTATGGTTGTTTTCTCTCCCAGGTGGAGAGGTCTACAGTTTTGGAAAACTGCCCTGGAGATCAGGACCAGAGGAGTTGTGTGCCAATAGTCCTATCTTAGAAAACACTTTGCTTGGACATCATGTTATTACAGTGGCAGCTGGCAGCTTCCATAATGGAGCCGTGACAGAAAGTGGTGTGGTTTATATGTGGGGGAACAATTCTGCTGGCCAGTGTGCAGTTGCTGATCAGCCATGTGTGCCAGAACCACAACCCATCAGTATTTCTGATTCCGAAACCAGTCCTCTGTTATCAGTAAGGATTTTGCAGCTAGCATGTGGAGAGGAACACACACTGGCACTATCTCTAAGCAGAGAGATATGGGCCTGGGGGAGTGGCTGCCAGCTTGGTCTCATAACAACAACTTTCCCAGTGACAAAGCCACAGAAGGTAGAGCACCTGGCAGGACGAGTTGTGCTCCAGATTGCTTGTGGAGCCTACCACAGCCTGGCTCTGGTACAGTGTCTCCCGGTGCAGGAAATGAAACCAATCCCAGAGAGGTGCAATCATTGCAGTCAACTTCTCATTACCATGACAGACAAGGAAGATCATGTAATCATTTCAGATAGTCACTGTTGCCCACTGGGTGTAGCACTGTCTGGTAAACAACCAGAAAACAATGTCTTCTATCCCTCAGTGGAGACCTTGGAAGGAAAAAGTGCAGCAGGTAGCCAAAGTCAAGATTGTCAGAAGCCACTTGTGGAAGAACATACACTTGTTGCTTTAGAACCTGATGGAGTGAGTGCTCTTTCCAGCAACGATGGACAGGAGGACAGTGGAATTTCTAGTCCTGGAAGTATTCTGTTCCCAGACAAAAAAGGAGTGAAAGAGTACTTGGTCGGTCTACCAGACCACTCATTAAATGAGAGCCTGGAGAAAAACATCTGCACAGAACCTGAGCAGGTTGGTACCTGCTAACTACTTAATTTTCTATAGTTCCTTTTGTGTCTGTAGCAATGTTATTCTTCTCATAAATGAAATACTCTGTTAATATAGCTGTGATATTCCTGTAGTTTCAAAATGTTTCTTCTATGCAATGGTTCCCAGATTTTAAGTGGAAGGGGTTTTTTTTTTCTGTCTCCCATTCTTATACAATTGTAAGCTTTCAGCATGAGCAGTCTTTACATTGCTGTAATCTCTCCTCTCTGTGGCTTACAGTACCAGAACCATGTAAGCCATTCTCTAGCTGTTTTGTGATTGTATAGTTTTCCTGTTTGTGTAGGGCAGTAAGATAGTGCATGTCTAATTTGCCTTTAAGGGAAGGAATCCCTCACAAATCTAATTTCTCAATCAATTAAAAATTCTAGGTTGCAATTAAAGATTGTAAAGGGCATTGCCTTTTACCTTAAGGCATTTACCAAAAGGCTTTTAATGCTAATCATATAGGGATGGCACAAATACGTGAGTATTACTGCATAATGTTTGACAACATAGTTTTGATGTTATAGCAGGACTAATAATTTCTTAATAAGCATCAGAAAAAGCTCGATATTAAGGTTAAGGAGCTGTTCCCAGCTTTAAAAAACCAAATCTATCATGCTGTGTTGGGAGGAAGATACAGCCAAAAGCTGTTTGACAGAAAGTGAATCCAGAATCTTGCAGTGCAGCCTGTCAGTCCCCATGTAAATATTGTCCTACTGAATGGTTTATGATAAAGTTAACATCCAAAAATGTCTTTTGTCATTTCAAGTGCTGTGCACACATCTTAATTTTTTTTTTTATTTTTATAGGTGCAATAAGAAATTTTTCACATAATTGTGGCAGTGCCTAATAAATTGTTTTTGTTTGCAGCCTCTAGGGGGGGAAAAGTAATAGTATTGAAATCAAACCAAACTGTCTAGTCACTCAGTGATTCAAACTATTTGGCAAATACCACCTTGTGCGTTATTGTTTATTTGGTGGGTAAACTCTATTGCTGGTAACCATGTGCTGGTATTAATAACTGTCTCTAGTCCTTTCATCCATAGTGTGACTTGATTACTAAATCAGCTTTATATGAACACCACAGTAGCCCATGCTGCTTTTAAGATCAACCTTGCAAAATAAGGCATGAGTCACCGTTTTCCTTTTAACACATCAAAGAGAGATCTTACCTCTGTGTAAATGTAGCATGCTCAGTGATGCACTTTAATTAGTGATAATTAAATATTAATATTAATTGGTCATAAGCCTTAAATTAAATCTTTTTATACTTGTTTGCAAAGATTTTTTTTTCCTTTGGTATTTAAAAGGAAATGAGAGCCACACAGATGAACTACAATACAAGTGCAACAGACAAAGCCTAATCCATACAGAAAGGGTGCTTGATCCTCTTCAGTATAGCACATTTTTTGGAGAGTGAATGTATACATCATCATGCTGCTGTTACATGCTGTCTCATATTATGGTATTCAATTTTTCTTTGGTTTTAGCCTTCTCAAGAAGAACAAATCAATGCTTGCATCCCTGGCCCTCCTGGTACCAGCACATCTGCCTTGAACAGCTTGGTGGCCTCTTGTGCATCAGCAGTTGGTGTGAGAGTAGCTGCTACATATGAAGCTGGAGCATTGTCTCTGAAGAAAGTAATGAACTTCTATGGCACACCTTCAAGTGAAACAGGATCTCAGTCTGGTGGTGGTTCCCCAGTGCCAGAAGCTCTGAGAGACAGTCGAGAAGAGCAGGTCAGACTGGAATCCATGCAGGGGAAGAAGAGTTCCAGTTTGGTAGATATTAGAGAGGAAGAATCTGAAGGGGGGACTCGAAGACTTTCCCTGCCTGGCTTGTTATCACAAGGTAAGAAAACTTGTTGGGAGAACCAACTGGAAAAGTTACAATTTCTAACTGAAAATAAAACTTCATTGAACACAGATCTAATAATCTACCAAAGGCATTACGAATTCTAAACTATCTCTTAGGATTTGAAAACAGTGGATGAAGTGAAGACTAGCAGATACTGCATGATAAGAAAGCCAAGAGCATGGTAGGTTTAGGAATGTTCCTTTGGTTAAGTAATATAAGTAATAGAATAACAATCATTACAGTTAAGAAAAAAGCCTCTAAGATCACCAAGTCCTCCTGTCAACCCAACACTACCATGCCCACTAAACCATGGCCCAAAGTGCCATGTCTACACTTCTTTTTTTTTTTTTTTTTTAACACTTCGAGGCATGGTGACTCCACCTCCCTGGGCAGCCTGTTCTAATGCCTGACTACTCTTGCAGTAAAGAATTTTTTGTTAATATCCAATCTAAACCTCTCCTGGCATAGTTTCAGACCATTTCCTCTCGTCCTGTTGCTAGTTTCTTGTGGGAAGACACCAACACCCACCTCACTGCAACCTCCTTTCAGGGAGTTGTAGAGAGCAGTGAGGTCTCCCCTCAGCGTTCTCTTCTCCAGGCTAAACAGTCCCAGTTCCCTCAGCTGCTGCTCGTAAGATCTGTTCTCTAGACTCTTCATCAGCTTTGTTGCCCTTCTCTGGGCATGCCTAGTAACTCAGTGTCAATGTGAAGTGGGTGCATAGTGGTAGTCTGAGCATCTTACAAAATGATGGCAAACTGTTTTACGTAGGTTGCGTAGCAGATAAAAACCTGTGGCCTGCAATCATCACTACACTGAGCTGAGCTAGGGACCTAGAAATGTTATAGTTCACACTGCCAAACTTCCAAGTTAATGGCTTTTCTTCTCTCAGATTTTAATAGTTAATTGCACTGAATGAGTACATGGTGTAGTTCTATATTGATCTTGGATCTGAGGGGAGATTTTAGGAAGTATTGTAAGCTTTACCTCACTCCCGAGATATATTTTCTTTCAGAACATACTTTTTTAATGTGTAGTTTCTTCAGGTTTGTTTGTTTCAGTATAACTGTGGGTCTGGTATACTTGCTATCTTGTAATATCTGGTAAAAAGGAGTTTAACTGTTAACTTTTGGTACACGTTATGTTGCTTTTGTGGATCAGCCTTTGCTCTGAATTGTAAGACCTCTTTGATCAGTCTTGGTTGGTTATCTCAGATGGTGCTGTTACTGTGTAACACACAATCCAAGTGATATATTTACCTAAAATGATGAACAACTTTTGTATCTCAGGGCCTGTTTTCAGTTTCTCCTAGGCTTTTACGGAAGGTAGGACGAGCGAAAATGAGGACTGTAGCTCTGACTCCAACTTACAGTGGTGAGGCTGATGCTCTTTTACCCTCTCTAAGAACAGAAGTCTGGAGTTGGGGAAAGGGGAAAGAAGGACAGCTAGGGCACGGAGATGTTCTGCCAAGGTGAGAGTTCTCTGATAATTTTTTTTTTTTAACATGAGATCACCAGGAAATTTTTGAGTATTCAGCTTTCTCAGATGGGGACAACTGCCTTGCACTGTGTTCTTGTTCTATTAGGTGTTGTGACTGCAGTGTTTTGTGGTGCTGTGGTGTTACTGAAAATGATTACAACTTTCCCATTATAATCAATAGGATTTTTTTGGTGATATGTTGACTTAATCCACCTTTTGGTGAGGTTCAGCATCAGCTTTGGCCCTTCATGATGTTTTTGGTTTATTGCCACTTTTGCTTTCACTGTTTTAGGGAAAAAATAAAGACCAACTTGTAGTTTATTTTTGTATTAAGAATACCTCTGATTATTTATGTGTTTTGGTTTTGTTTTTTTTTTTTATTATCTCCTCTGGGGATTGACAGGCTTCAGCCACTGTGTGTGAAAAGCCTAGATGGTAAAGAAGTGATTCATCTCTCTGCTGGTGGCCATCATTCCTTAGCACTCACTGCCAAATCCCAGGTACAAGTGACTGCTGTCGTTCATTGCTTACCTGTGAGACAGTCATGTTTGATGTCTTCTGGGCTTTTGTATCTTCTGCTTCTAATTTTTTGTTTCTGTTTGTGAGAGCAACTTGGAAGCAGTGTGGAATTTTAATTGTCTTTCTGCCGAAGTCGTGCATGTACTATTGACATAGGTTTAAAGATTGCCGTGATTTGATTTGATGCATTCCTTTTCTGAGCATGAGAAGACAACTTGAGAACATAGGAAGACAGTGGAAGCTAGGAAAGTGCTTCTTTGGACATGAATCATAACCTTGACTTGTGTGTGTTTGTACACTCCATGTGCTGGACTGCTAAAATTCAATATGTGCCCAGGCATACAAACTTCCATTCTGATGATTAGCCACGTTTCTTACAGGTGTATTCATGGGGCAGTAATATCTCTGGTCAGCTTGGTCACTTGAGCTCTCCAACAACAGTCCCTCGTCTCGCAAAGGTACTTTCTGTTATCTGTATTTTTCTTTCAGTTCAGGATTTCATACAAGTGAAGTGCAGAGTAATTTCTAAGAGCTGACTTTATGTGTGCCCTTGATTTCTTTGGCTTGCACTGTGAATGTCATCCTTAGATGAGCTTGTGAAATTCTACCCAAGAAATCCTTTTTACAGACTTGCAGTAGATTTTGACTGATAAATGTGACTGGTTGTATCTTCTTAGGAAATTTCAGTTTTACTTTATATATTATTTCTCAAATAGCAGTGTTGCAGTGCTGAAACTTTTAAATACTTTGGAAAACTGTTTTTATTAAATTGCTTTCAGCCTTTTCAGCTTTGCTAGATCATGACTGTATTTGTTGTCGTTTTATGTATTTCCAGAGCTGGTTTGGTAGCAGGTTTTCTGTTTTGAGGTTTCATCACATTGAATGAATAGTCAAATAATGATTTTTGGGTTAGACCAGACCCTTTCCTGCCTTTTCTGGTGCTTGTCTTAGTGGAAAACTAGGTGCAGAGTTTTCTTGCTTAAGTATTATGCAAATTAACACACAGTTTGTTAACTGTCCCAAATTTATAGTGTTCCCCATTCAGTGTAGAGGGCAGAATAGTGTTCCAAGCTCACCTGATGCCCATTTTAAAATGGTTTGTAATTTAAACACAAAAAATCAGCCTTTGGAAAGAAAGATATTTTTCAGTATGCATGCAAGGAATGTATTTGTTATGAGATGCTGAAGCTGAAAAATTACCAATTATTGCAATTTTTTTTTTTTTGGTCTTTATGTGCATATGTGCTCCTTCTGGGTTTGAGTGATAATTTCTAATACTTCTTCCTTGTGAATTTCAGGTGTGTGGCAACGGTGTTTGGAGTACAGCAGCAGGATTAGATTATTCCCTCTTTTTAGCAGATGAGGAAGACTTCCAACCTGGATTATATTACAGTGGCCAAGAGACAACAGAAAATAATTTGTATGAAAATAGCTGTACTAAGAGTCCAGTTTTGTTACTATCCTGTAGTAAGGTGAGTGATACTTCCTTTAAGTTACTTCAAGTTATACTGATGCTTTTTTGGAAAGAACATGGTGCTGGTTGTTTAACTGCTTATAAGGGTGTCAAGTCAAGTAACTGGTTCCTGGTGGTCAAATCAGGAGCACAGCTCATGGAGGACAGAGAAGAGGTCTAATTAGTATTGTTCTCTTGCCTGCCTATTTCTTAATCTTTTTTTCTGTTTGAGGGATAAGGAAGTGTTTCAAATCTATCTAATACTTTTAATTCCATATGCAGAAGGTGCCCCCTTAGCACTGTGCTGTTTTCACCACAGTCTTTGTGCCCTCTTCCAAGTTGTTTGTATGATTTCAGGCTGACCTGAGTTTAAGGTAACAAAAAGGAAATGGTGAGGGTAGAAAGCAACTCTTTGTCTCAGCTTCTCTGGTCTCGTCACTTCCCTGGATTAAGCAGAATACGAGCTGGAGAGGTGTTCTAAGCAGGGGCAGGGGTTGTGGCACTTGATCTGTGCATGTGCACATGTATGTGCACAGACACACTTATTTATATTCCTTCTGTAAGATTTTTTTGCTAGCCACTTCCTTTTCTTGCAGGCTAACCTGTAGGCTCTTGCATAGCAGAATTGGCCTGTGGGTAGCTTGTTGAAGAAAAAACCTCTGACTTGATGTTTCTAAAGTATCCTACATTTAGGAACAAAGGAAATAAAAGTATGGTTCAAACACTGAGTTACTATATGGTATTGCATGTGAGCTTGAATTAGTGAGGAGACAGAATACATCAGTGGCACTTGTGCTGACCTTAGAGAATAGTTTTACTTCCAACTGCAGTGGGACTGTACTGCCTATTATTACTTAGCTAATACCGGTTGTGGTGTTAGTGTAGTTATGAGTATTAATCCATTTTTTGATACTGTAATACTATTCTTATCAATAAATTGACATCTTTCAGCACAGTCATAATATTAAAGTCTTGTTATTCTCACTTCCTAATCAATAGGAGAAATTGATGATATTCATACGCTTAATATTGGCGTTGTTGATAAAAGCATGAAGCATATTGCAATTCTAAAAGCAACTGTCTCTTAAACGTGCAATGATTGTATAAGTCAGCTTAAAAGGTGGTCTATTTATTGTCTTTTGGGCTCTGTGTCAGTACCAGGAACACAAACAGCATTGACTATAAATGTTTCTCATAACTTTATTATTACTCTTGTATTAAGCCGTTACCGAATGGATTGTTTGTCACTGTAGATAATAATCTTTAGGAGCAGTAGGTGTTAATATGTGTTTTATCCCTCGTTGCCCAATTTAAAAAAAAAAAAAACAAAAAAAACCCA
Organism: Ramphastos sulfuratus; assembly: GCA_013399055.1. NCBI lineage: Eukaryota > Metazoa > Chordata > Aves > Piciformes > Ramphastidae > Ramphastos > Ramphastos sulfuratus. The sequence goes on along the minus strand of WBNM01018727.1, from coordinate 135,676 downwards.
TTAAAGCTCTTATTTTACTTCTTTTCATCTTTCAGATAGGGTACATAAGCAATGTGATAGCTGGTGGTGACAACTGCTTGGTCTTAGTAGACAAAAATGTAATGGGATATATTGCCAGTTTGCATGAATTGGCTTCTTCGGAGAGAAGGTTTTACTTCAAACTGAGTGAGATTAAGTCTCAGGTTCTTAGACCTCTTTTGGGTTTAGGTAAGAATATCTTTTTTTTATACCATTTCTTCTGTGTTCCACAAAAAGAGTTTCTTTATGCGAGATTTAAAAGTAATTATATATATTTTTAAAGATAAAGCTAGGGTGTTACTTTTCTGCCCTGTTCAGATGAACAAGTACAGCTGTATTTTGACCTCTGTATTAGTTATTAGTGTTTGTTAGTGTCATGACTTTTACCTGAAATAATTATTTGATCTGTATTTAGTCTAAAATTGTTGAATTTCTGGATAATGAGGTGAAATTGCCAATGAAACATCTAAACAGCACCTTGTGGTAATTCTCTTTGTTAACAGATGCTGCTCTTCTGTAAGGTAAGCAAAATTGCTTTTTTTCTGTTACAGATAATTTGGGCAGTGCAAGTACAATCCAGTTATTGCAGGAAATGGCAAGCAGGTTCAGCAAGCTATGCTATCTCATTGGTCAACATGGAGCTTCTTTAAGTAGCTTTCTTCATGGAGTAAAAGAAGCAAGGAGCTTGGCCATCCTGAAGCATTCCAGTCTCTTTTTGGATAGTTACACTGAGCAAGTATCCAGTTCCCTGTCCTCTTGAGTCTTTGCAGGCTTCATCTACTGACCAGAAGCAGCCCTGAGTTAGGGGAAAGTTGATCATAAGAAAAGCTACATAAGCGACTTGTGCAAAGTGTTGTCTTGAAATTTAAACTATACAGAGAGTTTTACATGAACTTGATTGCATAGTGAACTTTGTATTTCAAAACCTTCACCAGTGGAGCACGGTGGACAGCTTTAGCTTTCCTAGTTTAAAGCTCTACAATAAATTGTTCTTTCATTGGTGCATATGTACCTGTGAAAAAGTGATATGTTTGTACATAATAGCAAGGGTCTTGTAATATAGTAGTGTTACCATGGCTAGGCTGCTCAGTGAAGCTACCTTTGAGGGTTCATTGTGGTTACAAAATGCCTTTTTAGTAGTTACTAACTAAAAGTTTGGCTCCCAGAAGAATGATTCTGTCCTGTCCTGATACTTGCTGAATAGCCAGAATCACACCTTTTAACCCAAAAGTCTAATCTCATCTAAATGTACCAGAAGTCATATTTGATATCTACAGGCTTTTGTGAAAAATACTAGCTAGAGGGAAGAGTCTCAAAATGTCAAATCTGAATGTAGTGTTGGTCACTAGATGTCTGAAAACCTTGAAGGGAACAAATTTCAAAATCATCCACTTGAGTTGTTATGCAGTAGCATTTTGAATGTGCAGCTAATTGCACTTTTTTTTTCTAATCCAAACACAACAGTTAGTACTCTTAAACTTAAGCCCTGTCACCTTAAAAGAAGCTTTCTTCTCTGTTTATCAAATGGGTTTTTCATAATTGTAAATGTATATTTTCTTCCTTTCTTAATCTTTCAGTTTTTCTTGGATTTCTAGAGTTGGAACCTGGAGTTCCAAATTATAAATGTTTCTTAATATCTCCTGTCCTGTCAAAGGCTGAAATACCTAATTTCTGTTCTCATGTTACTGCTTGTCTTCTGCTCTCCCCCTTTACTTTCTAATGCTTTACATATTTCTTTTTGTATGGCATCAGACTTTATGCAGGCACCTTAGCATAGTGCCTTCAGCATCTTCCAAGGATCCATCAAGCAACACAAGCATATTGGATGAAGATGAGACCTCTTCCCTCAGAGAAAGATGGCTCTTTTATTTTTGTTATGGGGAGAAGTAAAAAGTACAATGCCAAATAGCAGGGGGAAAAAATTTTCATCTTGAATATAATTAGGAGTTAGCAGTATTAAGCAGTTGAAACAGATGATCTGTTCTGTATGTGCCCAAATTTTGGGTGCCAGAAAAAATACAAACACCCCCCCCCCCACCGAAGGTTTCATTTGCAAAGTAAGCCCTCTGGATTGTGCTGATGACAGCAGAAATGTGATTAGGGAATGCATGTTCTCTGCTCTCTGTGGAGAGTGAATACTAAATGTGTCAGTAATACTGAATGTTTCAAAGTTTTAGTACTTTTTCAAGTACATAAATTACTTGTGCAGTAGAAATTATTAAAGATCTCATTAGTAATTACAACAGCTGCTATTTCAAGGGATGTTCTTGTTCTGTAGCTGAGGCTCTTTTTCTTCCCTATTTTAGGTATTGTACTTCAGTAACAAACTTCCTTGTAATGGGAGGATTTATGCTCCTTGCAAAACCAGCAATGTAAGCAAACCTTTACCATTTTCTAGAGTTTTTGATAAGCTAGAAAAGAACAGTACTTTAAAGAATCGTGTGTGTCATAATGAGCATGGAAAGGCTTGGTTTCAGCTTGCTTGAGTACACTTGATCTTTTTCCATCAGATGAAGAAAACATTACTACTTCTCACCTGTGATAAAAATGTAGGTTAAAATGCTGCTGAATGGATTTAGTTACTTTACCATGAAGGTGGAGAAAGGAGGAAAAAAGGCACATATTATTGCAAATTCCTTAAAAGAAGTGTAAATAGATTTCAGATAATGATTTTTTTGAAAATGTAGTCTTAGGTTTTCATTGTCTGTTTGGTGTTTGTTAGCATTTTATTCTTTCAAATATTGCTGTGAAGAATATATAGAGCAGCAAACTTTAAGAGTTAGTAAAACTAGATAATGTGAATTTACTTCGGTCTGAATTCTTTAATTTCATGAAAGGGCTTTAAAATGATTTAAAACTAACATTTGTGCACATGTATCTTCTCTGCCTCTCAAGGCCGCTTTATTTCATCCATAGATGCTCTTGAATGTGGGAGGAATACTACCTTAAGAACTCAGACAGTATATTTAAAGCTTACAGATAATAGAGAAGTGAAGTTTTTTTTCTCAGTTCAGTAGTATTTTAGTATTGAAATAAAGTTAGTGCCACTGTGCATTTTATAGTCTAGTGCTCTGAAGTTGTTGCAGTAAAGGTGTTTTTTAATTCATCTGAACAATTGCCAGCTTTCCTTCCATCATAAGTTCTGTAATCTGGAAGTAACTGGGAGTAACTGTTACAGCTGTTTGTAGAGTGCTTTGAATGTGTCATAAATGATGGTATTGGAAGCTCTCTGAAGCACCAGGATACCTAATGCAAAGAATCTTCTGCTCCTTAGAACCTGTGCCAAAATACAAGACACTGAGAATCTTTCTGCATTGGTCAAGATTTTAAGGTTGACTTACAGAAAATCTTAGTTCAAGCATTTCTAATTAGTACTGGAAAGCTTTGGGTGCTAATTTGTACTGAATTCATCACATCAGTTTTCACGGTCAGATGTCACAGCTTCTACTGCAACCCAGGTCTCATTAAGTGAATAACACTTTCAGATTCTGAAACTTCAGAGAGGAGATGTCTTAGAAGTTTTGGCCTGTTACTTGCAAAGGGAAGTCAAGAATATCTCTGCTGATAATGATGAATTTCCCCCCTCCCCAAAGAATACTGTCTTGAGTCAGTGGTTAACGATGTCAGCCTGTCTTTACTGATACTCTGCAGTAGGAGTACATTAGAAATATAACCCAAACTTAAAAAGTGTTTGCTTCAGTAGAAGTTCATCGTTGTCTGATTTTTCGAGTATGTTCTCTGAAACATTAGATGAGCTATACTCAGTGTTACAAATCTGTTACTTGGCAGTTCTACAGAGATACCTCTGTGGGAGGATCTCAAAGCACTTAAAAATGTAAGCCATCCATATGGTTAAATTTAAGAAAGATAATCTTCTCTGTAAAGAAGACTTTATTCCTAAGGCTTGTGAACAAGAGAGTTCTTAAATATCATTAGCAGACCCAGACAAGGTACATTACTTTGGTGTGTGAAGTGGCACCTTAGGAATCATGCAGAATTCCTAGAGACCCTCTTGTGCAATTCTCTGATATGTTTTGCTGTCCCTGGGGCCTTCTTTCTCAGCCTCACCTGATTGTTGCAGCTTGTGGCTTAAGTGCTTCCCAGCTGGACGTGACTTAATGCAGATGTTGTATGTGCCCACACGTGTGCGCGCAGATATGGTGAAGGAGAGGGAAAAATAGGTTTGTTTTTCTTTTAATGAAGAACTCCTGGGTTTATGTGCTAATGCATTTTCTTCAGAATCATTTCCCTCTTCTTCTCTGAACTAGATTAGTTCTCCCTCTTGGAAGTCAGACTGAGGATTGAACAGATTTCCTGCCTTTCGTTGAGGTAGGATGTAATTTTTGTAGTTAGGGGAAAAACTGGTCAGTTGCCTTCAAGTGGCAGGGGTGGGATTGTTTGGATATTTAGGGAAGTTTGCTGGAGCAAAGTTAAGATTCTTTTAGGCCTTCTTGTATGTGAATGAACAGTGTTGGAAACTTGCTGCTCAACCAGTAATAGGGAAGTCATTCCACCTGTTAGCTCTTTCACTAGTCAGGTATTAAAGGGGATAACAGGCAATTATTTGCTTTCCAAGTGGGGCAGCTTAGTCAGGTTTCTTCATTGAGTTTAACGACAGCACGTGAGAGCATAAATAAATAGTCCAGTGTCGCAGTTATTAGAGAGCTACATGTCTGTGTGACTGTACTTCCTTCAATCGGGAACAAATTAATAAGCAGCATGCATTTGCCTTTGTAATTTTTACTGGTCTATGATAATCCAAAAGGTATAATTCTGAGATTATCCATATAAAATGTCAGTGATGTCTTGCTGTCTTCTTTATCTTTTCCTCCTCTGTTCCCTAATACTCCCATCATTTAGAGGCTTTTTGAGTAAAAACCAGGAGCTGTTACAGAAGCTGTCTGAGAAGAATGAAGAAAACCTCCAGCTAGTTGAAGTTCTGAATGCTCTGTTTTTCATGCCATTTGGACGACTTCATAATTATGCTAGGACTTTGCTAAAGCTTGCCACATGTTTTGAAGTGGTAAGGTGGCTTTGTTATCTATCTGAATAAGTACACACACATGAAACTTTAGGCTCTGAGGTGACTGAAACAAATGACAAGGTAATTAGAGATAGCTTAGTCCTCAGAGAAATTACCTCTAACTTGTGCTTGCCGCAGGGAAGATGATGCAAATTCATTTGTACAGTCTCTCACCACACCTGCACAGATCACACAACAGGTAGAAAGTAGATACTCTTACAGAACTCGTGTGCCAGAGAACTTAACTGAAAATACAGAATTTTGATGTTTGCCTGTTGCTTTCGAGTTCCATCTGGCATCATTCCTGCAGCTATCCTTGGCTGTAGTACTCTACTAGAAATACTGCATGCATATTACGTAGCCTTTTACCTCCCATTTAGATGTACATAACTGCATTCTTTTGAAATAACCAATGACCAAACAGGAGCAGTAACTACTGTATTGGTATAAATGTGCATTTCAAGTATTACTCCAGCAGTTACTGGCGCTACTGCTACAGCTTGTTAAGTTGCAATAACATAGATCATATAATTGGATATTAATCACTCTCCTATTAACATTTGCACTAACAGAACACCTGATCAAGAAAATAATGTAGCCTCCACTGTTACTGTAGTAACCAGACCACCTGTTATGCATTTGGTGCTGATTCAATAAAATGAATAGTTGCATTGCAGCTTGGTTACTGTTGTTGGTACAGGTGTTCAGATACAGTCTCAGGTCTGTCTTACCTTGTGCCCTATAGGCATCTCCAGAATATCAGAAACTACAGGATTGTAGTTCTTGTTATGAGAGCCTCGCTGTCCATCTTAGCAGAAAAAGGAAAGAAGCAGAATACACACTTGGCTTCTGGAAGACCTTTCCTGGGAAAATGACGGTATGATGATATTTGTCAGTCCTCTAGCAGCTTGAATCTCTTGCTGTTAGCATTATGCCCTGTGTCCATTACTGATGCTGTTATTGTAGTTGTGCCTTTCAGTTTTCTAATTGGTGTTGCTGTAGTTCTCTAACATTCGAAAAGTTCAGTCTTTGCTGTGAAATACAAAGAGCACTGACCTTAAGCCACAGTCAGTGAGAAGGAAGCTGATGTAATTGTTTAACCCTACCTGTAGGATTCCCTGCGAAAGCCAGAGCGGCGTCTAATCTGTGAAAGCAGCAATCGGGGGCTGTCCCTACAGCATGCTGGAAGATTCTCTGTAAACTGGTTCATCCTCTTCAATGATGCTCTGGTGCATGCTCAGGTAAGCCACCACATATCTAGAAACAGGACCTTAACTGCATCAAACGACGTATTTTTCATATTGTGAAAATAAGGTTTTTGTGCTCTTCACTGCAGTGTTGCTTGAACATCTATGAGAGGCATTTTTTTCATGTTTGCAAATGAACTTGGAAGTATGTACTTCTGGTGGTGTTTGATTGCTGTTGCACTGTGGCTGGCATGGTTTCTGACAGCTGTTTCTTGGGAAGGGGCATATAAGGAATATGCAGGCTCAATTCTCCCTAGTCCTCAAAAAAAAGGGGAAAAACGCCACAACAAAGGAAAAACCCAACAAAACTCACTGAGTCGTTTGGGGTGAAAAAGCATGGGGCAAGGGTAACGGTTCAATACCTGGTGAAGCTTCCTTTCTCCTTCTCCTTGCCTACAGTTCTCAACCCACCATATTTTTCCCTTGTCTACACTGTGGGTAGAAGCTCTTTCAGAAGAAGCTGGTAACGTGTGAGTATTCTTGCTTTTGATGTTGAAGTAGTCAGGTATTTTGGGAGGGTGGATGAACATTTTGTAACTAATTATTGTAAAATGACAGCAGAATAGGATGGATGCAATAATGCTTACCCCTCTTTCTTGCTTCAGAAAACTAAGTATTTCTGTCTTAAAATATAGTTGTATAAGTATCAGAATAAAGGAAGCAAGAGGGAAGTGAGTAGGCTTTCCTGCTGGTTACTTTCATTGCCAACTTCAGTATTAGTGAGTAACAACTGAGGTAGGGGAGGGAAGGTACAATATTTATGCTCTGGGAAACTTTGCATCTTTCAGGATGAAATTTCACTAGATTAAATTACTTCCTCTCCCCTGATGTAGGAATGGGTTGAAGATTACAACACCAGAAGAACAGCTTGTTCTTGTGTCTTCATCACCACAGGAGAAGGTAAGCATGGTTTCTACTGTGAAACCAAAACGAGAGAGGTACTGCCTATGTATTCACCTAAGTCATTCTGTGACTTGGTGTGCAGGGTGATCGTACACTGTGCTTGACTGTAGCACTGCTCCAGTTTACAGCACTGCACGGAGGAGTGCAGAGGTGACCACTGCAATTGTTGTAAAGCTGTGATTCAGTGAGAAAACAGATGTTAGCTAAATTCTGTGATGAAACACTTTTTGTTCCAGAACAAGTGGCTGAGGGCAATTAGCCAAGCAGTGGATCAGGCACTTAGAGGGACTTCTGACTTCATTCTGTATGGAGCTGGTGGGAATGTGCCAAGACAAGAACCTCCTATTTCTCGCAGTGCCAAATACACATTCTATAAGGACCCTCGATTTAAGGATGCTGTTTATGATGGGAGATGGCTTTCAGGAAAACCCCATGGCAGGTAAAAGCATTTAATAAACATAACAGTTGGAAACAGACTGGCTGCTGTACCAATAAGTAGGCACATTCACAGAAGTTATTTGGGAAGTGTGAAGTGAACTGATTATCTTATACATGTGTATGGCTTTATTTTTTTCCAGAGGGATCCTTAAGTGGGCAGATGGAAGAATGTACTCTGGGTCTTTTCGGACTGGGCTGGAGGATGGGTAAGATCCCTTGTGGTGCCAGAGGGCAAGAAATACCTTGTTTTAATAGAAGATAATAAGAAAACCCTTTTAGTTAAAGATTTTGCAGTGAATTTTACTGATGTGGTGTTACGTTAAGGAGATACAGATATATCATGGAATCATAGAATGGTAAGGTTGGAAGGAGACCTCAAGGATCATCTAGTTCCAACCCCCTGCCATAGGCAGGGACACCTCCCACTAGCACAGTATTACTCAAGGCCTTGTCCAACCTGGCCTTGAACACTCCAGGGAGGGAACAGCCACAACCTCCCTGGGCAACCTGTTCCAGTGCCTCACCACCCTCACTGGAAAGAACTTCCTCCTAACATCTAGTCTAAATCTTCCCTCTGCCAGTTTAAACCCATTGCCCCTTGTCCTGTCATTGCAAGATCTTATAAATAGTCCCTCCCCAGCCTTCCTGTAGGCCCCCTACAGATACTGGAAGGCTACTATAAGGTCTCCTGGAAGCCTTCTCTTCTCCAGGCTGAAGAGCCTCAACTCTCTCAGTCTGTCCTCATAGGAGAGCTGCTCCAGCCCTCTGATCATCTTTGTGGCCCTCCTCTGGACCCGCTCCAACACTTCCATGTCCTTCCTGTGCTGGGGGCTCCAGAACTGCACACAGTACTCCAGATGGGGTCTGACGAGAGCAGAGTAAAGGGGCAGAATCCCCTCCCTTGCCCTGCTGGCCACGCTGCTCTTGATGCAGCCCAGGACTCGGTTGCTGTCTGGGCTGCATGCACACACTGCAGGCTCATGTTGAGCTTTTCATCAACCCAGACCCCAAGGTCCTTTTCCTCAGGGCTGCTCTCCAGCCATTCCCCACCCAGCCTGGATTTGTGCTTGGGATTGTGCCTACCCAGGTGCAGGACCTTACACTTGGCCTTGTTGAATTTCATGAGGTTGGCCTGGGCCCACCTCTCCAGCCTGTCCAGGTCCCTCTGGATGGCATCCCTGCCCTCTAGCAAGTCGACTGTGCCACACAGCTTGGTGTCATCTGCAAACTTGCTGAGGGTGCACTCAATTCCTCTGTCCATGTCACTGACAAAGATGTTAAACAGCACTGGTCCCAGCACTGACCCCTGAGGGACGCCACTTGTCACTGGTCTCCAGGTGGACATTGTGCCCTTGATCACCACTCTCTGTGTGCGACCATCCAGCCAATTCCTTATCCAGCAGTGCTCCACCCATCAAGTCCATGTTTTTCCAGCTTGGTGACCAGGATGTCATGTGGGACAGAGTCAAATGCCTTACTCAGGTCCAGGTAGATGACATCAGTTGCCCTTCCCTTGTCCACTGTCGCTGTGACTTCATCATAAAAAGCTACTAAATTCGTCAGGCAAGATTTGCCCTTGGTGAAGCCATGCTGGTTACCACCAATCACCTCTGCTTTGTTTTCCATTTGCCTTAGCAGAGCTTTCAGCAGGATCTGCTCCATGATCTTGCCAGGCACAGAGGTGAGGCTGACTGGTCTGTAGTTCTCAGGGTCGACCTTTTTTCCCTTCTTGAAGGTGGGTGTTCTGTTTGCCCTTCTCCAGTCAGCAGGAACTTCACCAGTCTGCCATGACCATTCAAATATGATGGACAGTGGTTTGGCAATTTCATCTGCCAGTTTCCTCAGGATCCGTGGGTGGGTCTCGTCAGGCCCCGTGGACTTGTGCACGTTCAGATTGCTTAGGAGCTCACGAACGAGTTGATATATAAATAGTCTGTCATTTATCCAGGGGTATGCTAGTTGTCTTCCCAGACTCTCCCAACTGCATGATAAAAACTTGGTCATTCATGAAATCTGAAACTCTTCAGGGTGATTAGCTCTAGGATGGAGGAAGGAGATGTCTGATTTTAGAAAGTGTCTGTAAGATCCATGTCTATGTATATATATAGATAGAGATATCTGCTTCTGTTACTAACAAAGTATCTCAGCTTTGTATCTGCTTATGTTCCATTTCCATGCATTGACAGATTTGGTGAATACAGAGTGCCGAACAAAGCATTGAATAAGGATGACCATTATGTGGGGTACTGGAAGGAAGGCAAAATGTGTGGACACGGAGTCTACAGGTGATGTGTAGCACTTGCTGATGCTCTGACCCTGCTTATCAAGCCTCTTCTATGTAGCTTTCTTGTTAAATTACAAGATAACATTCTTGTGATTATAGTTAGCTTGGTTTATTTTCTGCTTTGCTTTTGGCAAATTGCTTGCAATGTATACTTGTGTGGCACTCTACTATTAATATCTATTCTAATGTTGCTACCACCTTTCAATAATAGAGAATTCTTTCTTCAGAGACATAAATAAAACCTCTAATGACCTTGTTGAGGAGAGAATGTTTCAAAACAAACATCAAAAGACTTCGCTTTTATCCCAAATACACTTTTACTATAGTTTCTGCTTGGTGTAGCTGTAATGTAATTCCTAAAAGAAAAACTAGGTGGTCTGTTCTGGGGGGGAAAAAAACCCAACTCAAACTAAAAAATCCCCCAGGCCAATACCCCAAACGAACAAAAAAACCCCAGTCAAACAGAAAAGCAAACACAAAGGAAAGAAACAGCAAACCAAAACAAACCAAACCAAACCAAATGAAACACACGCTCAAGAAATCCCAAATCCACCAACAGAAAACCCAAAGCAAAACAGAGAACTAGATTATAGGAATTTACTTTTTTTCACTTACAGCTATGCTACTGGTGAGGTGTATGAAGGGTGTTTTCAGGATAACATGCGTCATGGGCATGGTCTGCTACGCAGTGGAAAGCTGACCTCTTCCTCTCCCAGTATGTTTATTGGACAGTGGACAATGGATAAGAAGAGTGGTTATGGAGTTTTCGATGATATCACAAGGTAATGCTTCAGTTTTAGAACACTGCTATGACATAAAATTGTAAGAACAGGAGGGAAGGGTTATTGCAAACCAGTCATATGGGAGGGTGAGACTTCTACTCTCTTACGTTTCTGTCCTGGTAACTGTGTGCTGCAGGACACAACTGTGTCTTGCAAGAAGCCTTTGTCTAGCAGACACATTTACAGCTGGCCTGATGAACCAGACCAGCATCCTCTTTGCTAATGGGTCCAATCAGCTGGAAGATACTCCTGAATTTAGATTAGTGGCTAGACTAATTGTGACCGTAAGTTTTCCATGGTAGTAGGAGGAAAATGCTTTGTGTAAGCAGTATTCTATTAAACCTATCATTAGTTTCCCTCTAAAAGCAAGCAAAAAAACTCAACAAGTTAATATTTATTTATTACTTGTACGGTGAAAGCATCACGTTCTTTCAGAACAAGAGTAAAATAGAGTGTCTCAAAATATTCGCAGCTTGCACTTGGTTTCAAACACTCTAGCACGACAAGTACTTAAAATAGTAATCTGAAGGAGCCTGGTGTTCACTTGTCAGGAAAAAAAGTAGACACGACTGCTCACATGATCTTTGTTAGGCTATTATCAAGAAACTTTCTACAACATGATCCGTTTCCTTGAATTTTTTGCCATCTAGTATTTTAAAAATGTTCTCTATGACTTTACGGGTCTCCTTCCTATTCCCCAACTACAGCAGATTGTTTTTTTCACATATTAACATCTCAGTTGGAGTCATCTCAGTTTAGGTTAAAACAAAAAAGAAAAGCTTTGGCTAAAAAAAAAACCTAAAATGAGCTTCTTGCATATTTCCTAAATAGCTGTTAAATATGTCAAGTAGATACTTGAAAAAGGCAAATATCCCCTTTTATATGCAGCTTAAATCTTGAATAAACCAGGCCCAGACCAGATAACAAGATCCTTGGTTCTACTGCATTGGAGCTACTACTCAGGTTTCATTGGATTGAAATTGGCTTTAACTGGGCTTCAGCATCAGGAAGCTTGCTTGGATGTGGCCAGTTTGTAATGTGAATTGTGAAAGGAAGGTCATAACAAACATTCCTATCAAAAAGAGTCTGAATTTCCATTAAGCTAATGAAGCTAGATTGACAGACCTGAAGCACGTGCTGTATGAATCTTTCCTAGTGGTTTCTATGATGGTCAAATACTGCAGTAGAGCCAAAGAAAGGATATAAATGTACTACTTGTATTCTTTATACTCTATTTTTCTTCAGAGGAGAAAAGTATATGGGAATGTGGCAAGATGATCTTTGCCAAGGCAGTGGTGTTGTGGTTACTCAGTTTGGACTGTATTATGAAGGAGCCTTCAGCACCAACAAAATGATGGTGAGCTGTGCAATAGTGACTTTCCTCTGTGTGGTGGCTTTTGAGGGTAGATGAGTGTATGTAGTGCTGTGTAAACCTTCTGTTCTTCTCCTGTTTTCCTGACTTTTTAAAACTGTCTTCATTACCCTATTCCTGTTTTACCTAGAACTCCTTCTGAAACTGCTTTTAAAGAAATTATTTACTAAGGATTTTTAACTAGTTTCTAGTGGGCCTTTAGATCTGCAGTCTGGCCTTCTGTTATAAGTACCACTTTGTGCTCTTTATGATTCTTTATATAGGGGACTGGAATTCTGCTTTCGGAGGATGACACAGTGTATGAGGGGGAATTTTCAGATAACTGGACTCTGAATGGAAAGGTTGGTATTACAGTTGTCACTTGTAAATTGTTACTGACTTAAAATCTCTTTCTTTGCAGTTTGGTTCCTAATGGATTTCAGTAAAATGTTTTTTATTATCTTCTCTCAAGGGAACACTGACCTTGCCCAATGGAGATTATATTGAAGGTCTCTTCAGTGGAGAATGGGGATCTGGAATAAAAATCACAGGAACCTACTTCAAACCTAGCTTGTATGAGAATGAGAAGGACAAACCTAAAGCATTGTGAGTGTTGAATAAGAAGTAATTTCTTACATGGTTCAGTAATGCTTCAGAACATAACTAATGCCCTTTTTGAAAGACGATGAGATTTTTAACACTTCTGTTTGTTTGTTTTCATTTCTCTTCCCTCCTGCTTAGGATATAAAAATTTTCATTTGAGCTGTTCTTGCTTTAACTCCTACTTGAATGCATGAGTAGCAGCATGAAGTTACAGGGTAGCTGACACAATGCTACTGTCCTGTAGTTGTCTCAGATTTTTTTAATTTATATCTAAACTGACTACTGGAACCTGAGTTCATAGCTGCTGATGACATCTGAGATACCAAAGAAAGAATATCTTACACTTGAGTGACTAAATCAATCACAGACCATTCTGCTTTCTCCCAATTGTTCTGCTGGTAAATGAATTAATTCGCTACATCATTTAGTGATGCCAGTGGCAGCACCTAATTCTGTCCAAATGTAGGTACTGCACCTCCTTCAAGCAATATATAGGAAGAGTAGAAAAATCTGCTGACCAGTTCAGCAAAAAGCATTTTAATGCCTTGGCAAAGATAATCTGGAAAAGTACCTGTATAACCCCATTTGTAACACATTTGTAACAGATTAGGTCAGTTTGCTTAATTATCCCTGGGGAAAAATACATCTCAGTTATGACTTAAATCAAGCTGAAACTATTAAATCTGACAGCATTTATTTGCTTTATGAAAGGTTTTCAAAGCTCTACATTTCATTATTTCATTGTAGATATCTATATCTATAGGGAGAACAACAGTTCTTAGTTTCCTTCTAGACATGGAGAATCCTTGAGCATTGGCTGTCAATGAACAGGTGCCTGAGCTGTTGACTCTCTACCCGCACATCCCTAATGTGTCATTCAGTGTCATCTGCAGATACTGGTTTAGGGGCAGAAATCATGCCCATTCTTAGTATTTATTTGTGTATCTATGCTATTTGTACATTCCAGGACAGTCAGATATTTGGGACATACTTGTACTATGTCCTTGTTACATGAATGTGTCCTGAGCCTTCTGAATGAGTATATGTGTTGAAGATAAGCCCAGTCAAATGCAGTATGTCCTCATTTCTTGGAAATCAGTCATTTTTGTGTTCAACCAACCATTTCCTGGAAGACCACAAGAAAGGTTGAGGTTGGCTTGTCTAATTAATAAGGTTCATAGTTGTTCCCACATGTAGGTATGAAAACACTTTAATCATAGAATCAGTTAGGGCTGGAAGGGACCACAAGGATCATCTAGTTCCAATCCCCTTGTCATGGGCAGGGACACCCCTACCCTAGATCAGGCTGGCCAGAGCCTTATCCAGCCTGGCCATAAACATCTCCAGAAATGGGGCCCCAACAACCTCCCTGGGCAACCCATTCCAAGATCTCACCACTGTCATGGTGAAGAACTTCCTCCTCAAGTCCTGTCTGAATCTACCCACTTCCAGCTTTTGCTTCACTCCCCCTCATCTTGCCATAACCTGATATCCTAAAAAGTCCCTCCCCATTTTTTTTTGTAGGCCCCTTTCAGATACTGGAAGGCCACGATAAGTTCACCTCAGAGCCTCCTCTTCTCCAGACTGAACAGCCCCAACTCTTTCTGTCTGTCCTCATAGGAGAGGTGCTCCAGCCCTCTGATCATCCTTGTGGCCCTTCTTTGGACATGCTTCACCATGTCCACATCCCTCTTGTAATAGGGGCTCCGGAACTGGATGTAATACTACAGGCGGAGGAATAACATTGCAATATGTTATATAGATTATGTTAGGTAGCAAGGAAAAAAATAAGTGCAGTTTCTTGTAAGTTCTTTTAAAAGAAGACATTACGTTACAACACATTAAATAGTGGGTTTTAGATTTAGTGATAAAGTGATTTCACAATAAAGACTGTTAAATGTATCAGCTTTTGGTAAAGTAGTACAAGATCAACATGAGCTGTAGGTGATCTTCCTAGCTGCATGTTTTGTTTCCTCAGTGTTTCATTTTAACAGCCTAACTGTTTGTTTCGTTAGGCGAAAGCTTGGGATCCTGGCAGTACCTGCTGATGAGAAATGGAAGGCAGTATTTGAAGAATGCTGGAACCAGCTTGGTTGTGAGAGCCCAGGGCAGGGGGACAGGTGGAAGGCCTGGGACAACATTGCAGTGGCCCTGACTACCAACCGACGGCAACACAAAGACAGGTTAGTTCCTAGAGAATGTTGTCAGCAAGACAAAAGGAAGCATTGAGGAAAAACTGGAATCACACTCTAGTCTGAAGTATAAAACTACAAAAGTTCGGTTACAACAATAAATCTTAAACAAAATGACTCTTAGTAGTCTGTGCTATAAACCCTTCTGAGGACACACTGAAGTTTAGTTCAGCTGTTGGATTCAAGGTATTTTTCCTGTTTTATTATTGAACAATATCAAATATGATCAAATAATCCATACAATGTCTTTGTCCTTTTCGTAACTGCAGCCCAGAAGTATTGAGCCGCTCGCATACTCAGACACTGGAAAGCTTGGAGTTCATTCCACAACACATTGGTGCCTTCACACTGGAAAAATATGAAAATATAAAGAAATATTTGATAAAGGTATTGATAAATGCTCACTCAGCTTGTTGATAAGGCATGAAGTCAAGCTCATTTTGTGTTGGCTTTCCTCAATTCCTTCCTTATTTGCGCTCTTGTGATCTATGTTATATTGACTCATGTTTGGTTATAACTTCCTAATTTATTGAATTAAAATCTACAGCTAGGACTAAAATCAGTGCATACGTAATGGAAAGTCAGTTTCTGCTCAGTTACTGTTTTACTTCTTATACATTGGATCCTAGCAAACTATCTTGAAATACTTGTTAATTATCGCACATTAATATTAGTGGACACATGGCCATTCCAAGTAGTAGCACAAGTTTCTGTACTGTCTTCACTCCTCTCTAAGCCAGCTCAGCTAATTCATGAATTCAGCTAATACATGAATTTTATAATACATATGGCAATTTCTTAAATACAGATAATTTTAAAAATTAATTTATACTGTTAATTTTTTTTCCAAAGCCTGTTGTTGCATCTCTGATCCATCTCTCTTCAGTTTGTTTATTTTTTTTTCCCCTTGGCTGGCACTGACCTCTCTGACTGGCCCAATTAATATCTTTCCCCTCAGGCCTGTGATACACCTCTTCATCCATTGGGCAAGCTGGTAGAAACACTAGTAGCTGTCTACAGAATGACCTATGTTGGAGTAGGAGCTAATCGACGATTACTGCAGGAGGCTGTAAGAGAGATAAAGTCCTACCTCAAACGCATCTTCCAGTTGGTTAGGTAATGAGACTTCCAATTTTCAAGTTGAACTACTGCCGAATTCATGAAAGCTGTACTCAAACTGTCAAGTGTTTATATGCAGTCTAAGTGTGACAGTATCTTTACTCTGTTTTGAGAGTTGCTTCTATTTTCTTAATGTTTTTTAAGGAGTCTTCAATATTCAGTCCAAATAGAAACATTAAAGTCTACACCACAGTGTATTACATCCAATGCTGTACTTCAAAATGTGGTTGTAAGACACTTGTCTTGAATGTGGTTGTCCAGTTCAGTGTTTCTGGCTATCAATGCTCTGAAAAGACAGTGTTAGAAGGGTACAGAAGATGGGGATGGGGACTTGCAGCATATTCCGTTTAAGTTCTTACCAATGGATTAGCGATGTTCCTGTGATGCTTTTGCTTAATTCCTGAGAGCAATTATGGCTTTGATTTGGTCCTGACAGTTTGAAAGCAGAAATATTCCTAATTATTAACTGTTAAAAACCTTGTCTAGAGGAAAGATCTCTTTGGCATTGGAGAGGTTTGCCTTCCTAAGTTGTCTTCTAGATAGACAGATAATGTACATCTTTAAGCTATGCTGTCTTAGTCCACCATGTATTATTTCAGCTGACACTTCTCTCCAATCTTGCCTTTTAGTGCTGCGATTGGTGGAAACTTACTGAAATGAAGTTTTGTTCTGTGCGTTGCCGTTTAGGTTCCTATTTCCTGATCTGCCGGATGAGGGCAGCACAATTCCGTTTCAGCCAACCGAGACAAAAGGAAGGCGATCATTTTGCAGTGGGAAATCTGACTCCAGATCAGAATCTCCTGAGCCAGGGTACGTAAAATAAGCAAACAAGTAAATAAAAAAAATAAATGAAGGCTTAATTTTATTTCAGCTTGCAGCTTTTTTGTTGAGTGGGAAAGAACGATAAGTATATTTAACTTACAGATACAAACAGATCTTTTGGGTTTGCTTCCTCTTTAGGTTTGGAGCAGTTTTGGGATGTGTGGTTTTAAGTTAGATGGGTTTTGGTTTGGATTTTTTTTTTTTTGTGGGTTTTTTTAATCCTTTTGATTCTGTTGTTTGCACACAAGTTCAGGCTTCAGTGTAGGCTTCAAAAAACTATTTTGAGATCTGAGCACTGAAGGCAGTGCCAGTCCAGTGCACATACGTTGTGTCATAAATAGCCAGTCACATGAAGCTTACCCTTGAGGTCATCCTTGTCCAGTCCATAGCAGTCCCAGGTGTGGTCAAAACAAGGAATAGAGACCAGCAGAGGTAGCCTACTGAGAAAGCATCCAATGACCTCTGCAAATGGTATTAGTAGGCACCTCTATTTCAGCTTTCCCTACTAGGATTACAACTTGATGCTAAAGTAGCTGCTGAGTTTATGGACTCCAGAGTGTGAGTGTATGGATTTAGGTCAGGTAAGTTGGTGAGTTTTTAGCCTACTTTCTAGACAGTGCTTTTGAAGGTAAAATTCAGTTTTAAGCAGAGTGTCTCAGAATGGAGGCTAAATAATCAGCATGAAGATACATAAGTAAAACTTAACCTTTACTATAGTACAGTACTTAGCTTTTACATTGTACAAGGAAGAAAGGCAGTGTTCTGTTTAAAACACATAAACCTCAAAAACCCTTGCACTATTACTCCCACCCTGAATCTACCTATAGGTGGACTTTAAGGGAAAATTACTCTGATTTTTAAACACAGATAATATTTGGTGAATATCCCTCATAGAATAAGCTTATACTAAATGAAAGACTTGTTCCAATGATTCTTTTTCATTGTTTTATAAAATAATGAGGTTTTTAAAATGTCTTCCTCTTCAAACCATCTCCCTTTTTTTTTTTTTTTTTTTTTAATAGCTATGTGGTAACCAGTTTTGGTTTGCTGCTCCCTGTGTTACTACCACGACTTTATCCTCCCCTGTTTATGCTGTATGCCTTAGACAATGAGCGTGAGGAAGATACCTACTGGGAATGTGTTTTACGTCTAAACAAACAAACTGATCTGGCTCTTCTGAGTTTTCTTGGAGTGCAAGCGTGAGTATGCTTCAGCAATGAAACAGAACTTACATCATGTCATATAACTATGTAAAGCAACTGAAAAACCTCCTTTTGTCTTAAGTGATTTCTTTGATTAAAATATATTAAAACATATCCTCAAGCTAGTTAGCATGCTTGAAAATGTGAATTGAAACTTCCCTATTCCAAAGGAGGGGAGGTTGAGCAGGTGACAGTGGAGATAGGCATTGCTACAGAACCAGAGTGAGACATTTCAAATTAGGAAGTTTTCCATCTCTGTGCTAGATGTAGCTGATGCTGTAGGAAGAGTTGTATCTCATAGAAGATGATGACAACTTCATTACAGAAGGTGAAAAATGCCTTAAGAATATGATTTCTCAATAGACTCTGTTGGATTTTTTGCAGGAAATTTTGGCCAGAAACTGTGTCCATCTTTGGAGAGAGTAGAAAGGTATGTTCTTTGGGCCTTGAATTACAGTATGTTTTTCTCAGAACTTCTTTCAAAAAGCTCAGATCATGAAGTGGTCAAAGAAGTTTTGACCAATATTTTTGCTTGAAAGATGCTGTTTTATCTTGTTTCCTTAAAATTTGTCTTCTACTTAAGAACCAGTTGCTGTCAGTCCACCTTTGTCACTTACTGTCTTTGTAATGAATTTTACCTCAAGAAAATATTTTTGTCTCTGATTATGAAATCATGATAATAGAAGCCTAGCAAGGAAACTTTGAAGCTGCTTAAGAGAGTTAAACTGTTTTGTGCTGTCTGGTTAGAAGAATTGGGGTTGTGTTAATCATTATCTTACTCAAAGTAGCTGAAGACTCAGATGGTAATAGTGTAGTACTCAATCTCTGCTCCAGTAAGAGTGGTTTAATAATCATCTATTTGAACAATTTCAATATCCACAGTGTACTTCAACTCCTGTCTATTTATAAGTCAGTGTACTTCTATGTGAAATGTTCCATTTCTTAGTCATTTAGATACTCCTGCTTTCAGGTCACTTTTTCCCTCCGTATAACTATGGTTTGTGCACGATCTGTAGTAATCAGAAACACAGTTTTCATCACAGTAGTTGCTGCTCCTGGATAAACTGATCTTCCTTGATAAGAGATTGAGTGCTGCTGCTGAATCCCACCCCCTGAGCATGTGGATTCACAGCAGAACAAGTCCCCTTTTCCCCAAGTCATGAAGATTCACCTGATTAAAACATGATACAAACCTCCACTCACACTCAAAAATGTTCTGAAATCCATCAATAACACATCTCCTGCATTATTTAACATTTCATATTTTCAGGTACTAGGCAAAAATTTTACATGCCGAGTCCTTCACACTTCTGATCGTGTTTGTTTTTTGCTATAGAGCAGAGCCATTCCGCTGCGAGGTACTACGTGGCACGGATTTTCTGAGTTATGCATTATGTAATGCTCTCTGCAGCCATTTACCGTATTTGCTAGGTCATTCTTTCAATTAAGCAGGATGGTTTTAGCCAGGACATCACATTTATCCGCTTCTCTCCTCTGTCCAGTTTTCTAATTTCTGTGAGTTTCTGTAAGTCTTTTTCCATCCATCTGTTCTGCTTGCTTCATTCAGAAAGACTAAGGCTCTATATTTGTTCTTTGCCATTTGCTGGAACTTGTCTTTGATTGTTAACTGCTGTGACATTGTAAGTGTCAACCATTCCAAGTCTTACCATTTCCTCTTGATTGTTAACCATGAAGATTTACTTTACTTGAAAGCCAAGCAAAATCTGATTTTTACCACGTACCCAAGAATTCAGTACAAGCTTTTCTGAATTTTAAATAGAGCTCTTTAAAATCACTCAGGAAATCTGCCTACATGTAATTTATATGTCCTTTTCTTGGAAATGGAAAACTGAAGGGGGGGAAAAAGTGTTTTATGCCAGTGTTGCATGATGCTCTGCTTTTCTGCTGAATAGTGGGGTTTTTAAACCTGTGTGATTAAATCTTCTCATGGTTACACAGGTATCATCAAATACAAAAGATGCCTGCTTTGCCTCTGCAGTTGAGTGTTTACAGCAAATCAGGTAATTCTCTGAAATTTGTCTTTTCGTGTTTTGCTGTTCCTGCTGCAGTCAAGTTTACTTGATTGCAATCCTTCACTTGTCACCTTTTCTTTGTTTGTCATCATGAGAGTTCACTGAGATGTTTCAGACTTCCCACTATAAAAATGTTTGCAAATTCTTGTAATGAGGAATGAAGTATAGCCTCTTCAGTGTGACTGAGATGTATCCATAGGATGCTGTTTAGAATCAAAATTGTGAAGATGTCTAATCAAATAGACATGTAAATTCCTGAAGTTACTGTAAAAGGACCTGTGCATGGGGAGCTTTTCTCTGTCTGTCAGCTGTGAGAATTTAGGTAGAAATTAAAAGGGTTCTTGAAAGGATTGTTCCCCCTTTCCCAGCATATTAAAACTGTGAGGATGGTCTCACTTGCAGTACTGTGTCTTGATCCTTCAATTATAGCCTGGGGTACTACACAGCCTTGATGGCCGTAGCTGGTTTGGTGTGAATGATCTGGCTTGTCTTCTTGGGCACAAGCATGCTAGCTAGCAAATTCTCTTCCTAATTTAGCTGTTACTTTTGCTCCCCAAATAGTACCACATTTACCCCAGCTGACAAGTTGAAGGTGATCCACCAAACTTTTGAAGAGATCTCTCAGAATGTACTAAAGAGTCTTCAGGAAGATTTTCTGTGGTCTATGGATGACTTACTTCCTATTTTTCTCTATGTGGTGCTACGAGCCAGGTAGGTGCTAAGAGTAGCATCAGTCACAAGTTGAGCATACTCTTACCTCTATTAAGCATTCCTGCTTCTCATTACAGGACTGATTGCAAGGTTTTTGTAACTTACTAAATTTTCCATTGTGGCTATTTGCTTTGGTTTGAACAGTTAACAGTGAAATTTATTGCAGAATGAGGTTAGGGAAAAAGCATAATTTTTCCAAAGCATCATGTATGAAAAGCAAGAAAATTCTGCCATCTTTTGTTCACTTGTTCTCTTTCCTTCTTCTCCATGTAACAGGATAAGGAATTTGGGGTCTGAAGTGCACTTAATTGAAGACCTGATGGATCCATATCTGCAGCATGGGGAGCAAGGCATCATGTTCACTACCTTGAAGGTATGAAAATTACTTAGGTTTATTAATAGGGTTTTTTTTTTCTTTAATGTGTTATCTTTAAGCAAAGATGATCAGCTGAGGACATTGTATGAACATCAGGTTGTAACTTCTTAGAATTTTTTTTTTTTTTTTTTTTTGCTAGGATTAACAAGGAAACCTAAGTTAGAGCTTATGACAACTTAGCACTTGCAGGCACTGCTAATAAAACGGTGCAATGTGCAGACGTACTTTATTCAAATATTACATTGGTTGTTGCTGACTGTTCTGAATGCTCACCCAGAGTTTGTCATTTACCTTGCAACATAACAAACCTTAGTACCTTTATAAAAATTGAAGTGCTGCTTTGGCAATTAGCTGTTCCAGTAATGTTTAAGTCTAATGTTACATCAGCATGCTTCAGGAAACCAGTGCTGGAAAAAAAAGCCTTGTTGGGCTGGCTTTTTGTTGTTTTTTTTTTGCTTTGTTTTGTTTTTTTTTTTAATTACTGTGTCACTCTCCATATCCTATTTAGCATTCTTCTCTTCTTAAGTATGGAAAAAAGGAAGAGAATCTGTTTTGTACTCTAGAAAATGGAAAACAAATGACAGCTATGTGGAGCTTTTCTGTTGAGTTGTCTTGTAGGAAGGCTGTTAATCCAAAACTTAATAATGTTAAACTGAGCTGCTAGGAGAACATGACTCTTTTCTGTCTGTGTAAACTGGAAATTGTTGCAGAATTGGTTTTCAGACCTATTAATTTTGTAGTGCTGCAAAAAGGGAAAGTTTGCATTTAAAATTAATCAACAAAATCTATGTAGTAAAAGCAGAATCTTATTTTCCATGATTGGAAGCATTGTCTGAGACATGTTAAGCTTTTGCTCATGGGGGACCCAACGCATATTTGAATCGGTGCTGAGTGAATAGCTGTCAGCAGCAGGTCAGGGTATTTATCTAGGTGATAGAAACCTTTACTGTTCAGTCTGAGTGCTTTTAAGATGCTTCATCTTTGCACCTTATTCCTGTAAGACAGTGTTTTCTTTTTTGGGTCCTTTTGTCACAGAACAAAGACAGGCGTGTGAGCAAAAGCAGGTACTTAACCTTGCAAAAGCTGGGAGCTGTGAAATGTATTCAGAGTCCCAAATCATGCTATCTTGTTTTGTTAGGAGTTTGACGTAACTTGTGATTTTAAAAAAAATACTCTGTTGTTCTTTTTGTGAGTTTCCATGTTGGAAGATTCTCATGTGTTGAGTGTCACTGTGTCGTCACTGCTTGCAGAAAGCCTAGTTCTTTTTCTCAGATAGAATTAACCTTTCTGTGTATGATGCTTTATCAGCTTGGTGAGAACAGGTATCAATGCTAAACTTCTTTTTTTGTTTTGTTTTTTAAATTCAGGCGTGTTACTACCAGATTCAACATGAAAAGCTTACCTAGACCATTTACAACTGGGCTCTGTGGGATAATCTGCTTAGTGGAACTTCGCTAATACCCACTTCCTTCTGTGAAGCTGTGTTTAGAAAATACTCTGTTGCAGTTCTGTGGTTACAGATGTTTCTTCTGAACTTTGAGCTTTAAGATTGAAAAACTGCAACCCGAGGCTATCTATGAAATGGTGTTGAAGCTAGAGACTTGGTTTGTTAAGTACTTGCCAAGCAGAAATAATTTCCTATTCTAACAGAAAAGATTTACTACTCCTGAAAGAGCAGGGCTGCAAAAAGGCATGGCATCTACACAGAGTATGTGTGAGAGTCTGGACCGCATGGCTTCTAAAGCAGTGGGTTCGTTTTTATTATTCTTGGTTTGTCAGCAGACTTTTTAAAAGATACATAATTGCACCACTGAACCATTCAGTCTTCCTGAATTAAGCTATTAGGTTTGTTTATTTAAAAATAGAAATATGTTAGTATTTATAATGGATAACCTATTTATGTGTCTGGCTGCGAAGGTTTTGAGGTATCTGTGTTGAACAGCGTTGCTGAGTGCAAATTATTCATGCGCAGTTGTGGAAATAATCCCACTGTTATGGACTTCCCCATTTACTGGAATTATAAATACACAGGCATTCACCATTCTTTCGGGTTATGAAATGAATAAAAGGCACTGACCACTTCAGATTTTGGCACTGAATTAAAGACTTGAAATCCATAGTATTCCATTTCACAAACACTGGAAGCCCATGGGAGAATGGTAAAGTACTCTTGAATAAGCTGACAATGAATTCTGTTTGAAACTTTTGGCTGTTAACTTATGTGTCAGAGTACATTAAAGCTGATCTTGTTGCATTTTTGAACATGTAGAGAACAAGTGATTTCCCTGGTGTATTTTTTGTGTGTATGTGTTCTGTGGTTTATGGTTAACTTTTATTTATACCAATGACACTAGTGGATAACTTGGGTCTTGTAGGTGCTGTTCTTTACCATGGGCAACTCAAAAAAAGGGGAGGGAGGCATACATTATAGAATGTTATAATGGTTTAAGTTATGTCAAAATTACCATAGATGATGCTAATCATATTTTTAAAGTAGTAGCTATGGCTAGTGTGTTGACACTGAAATGGAAAGAAACTATATGTCAAAATACTGTTTTGAACAGTGACTGTAACTAACAGTTTTCATAATAAAGTAAAAATTATTGGTCTTTCTGTAATTAGTTTCATGACAATCAGAGAAGGTGAAAGTAGTTCTGGCAAGATGATGTTTAAAACTGTTGCAATACTTGCAACTAGATTGTGGTCCTGCTCTGGAAGGGGGGTTGGACTCACTTTCTGGAGGTCCCTTCCAACCCCTAACATCCTGTAATCCTGTGAAAATACAGAGATAATAGACTTCAAGTTTGCAAACAATTTTGTTAACTTGATCTTGTTTTTTATATTCTACAGAAAAATTTGAGGAGAGATGAGCAATGAGCAATAATATCAATAACAGGGAAGCTGTAAAAAGATGTTAATTTGAAAAGGAAGGGGGAAAGATAAACAACTAAGGGTGGAGAGTACAATGAAGGAATTTGAGCACAAACTTTCTTGTTAGATTCCGTCTTTCCATGCAATCGTCTCTTAGAATTTAATGTGCAAAAAACTTAACTGAAACATGTAGAAGCAGAATTGCTCTTTGAAAAGGAGCTGTGTCGAACAACTGAATAAACCAATAGCAATAATTTTTATCCACAAAGATCTCAATTCAGGATTTATTTTGATTTTTGTGGAAATGAAATCATTAAAAACAGATTTGGTTTTGTTCCTCCCACTGATAACTTCAGTGTTAGTGTTTGTTTGTCTTCAGGTATTGCAGAAGAAAGGAAGGATTTTAGTCTCGAGTTTTGATATGTGAAAAGCTTTGTTTGATTTGACCTCACTCCCATGTTGATTCTGTACCTTAGGCTGAGAATATAACTAGAGATGGTTATAAGTTTTTCCATAATCTTCCTGCCATTCAAGAAGCAGATTTATCTATAGATACACAGCAACTTCAAATGTTAGTTCTCAACTTTGCGTAATTCACAGTGAATAAAAACTGCAAAGAATACATTTGCATTCTCATAGACACACACCCCCTCTTATAAAAAGCAGTGGTATTGCACGTGAATTTAGCTTGCAGATTAATGTAAGGAGATAGTCTGGGCCGGATTATTTTTGGTTTTTCTGATATATAACTCAGTTATTAGCTGAAGAGAATCCTAGGATTAAATGTGCTTCTGACACAGATTCCACTTCACAGTCTGTGTGCACTGTGATGCATTAGAAAATTGCTACAGATCAGGTTTGATTTGTGCATTTCTGTAGCTAACAAAGAAATTAGTTAACTTGCAGGTTTTCTCTAGCTGTTTTGCTTCATGAGAATTAATTTTTCTTTCTTTTTTTCCCCTCCCTTCTCAAATTAGAATTTGACTATTTCTCGTGCTACAGCAGAAATCCTGTAACAAGTAACAGAAGATTGATGCTTATAGATTCTCATTGTAGTTGCAGGCAAAATAGCTGAAGACAGACCTGAAGAAATGAGTGAGTTGCTGAGAATAAAACTGTTAAAGTGAGAAAGAACTTAAAAGCAGGCATTTATGCAAGAAAAGGGTTAAGGGGATTTGTTCTCTTCTCCTTGGTAATGAGTAGTTCTAAGGTTAGGTTTCTGCGGATTAGAAAGCAGAGGATGTCCATAGATTAGCTAGGGCAGTGAGGTTACTTGCTCTGCTAACATCCAGCAAGTACTCTTCCTCTCTGGAAATTCTACATGAGCTGAACACAGTATATTCAGTGGTGTTTGCAGGTAAGGAAATATGCACTCTACTAAAACCATTGTACTGCACAGATGCATTTCCCTCATGCAACTGTAGGTACTTATAGCTACAGCAAAGCTAGTTAAACTACGTGATATCTGTTTAATTTCCACTAGCTAAATCTTTTGGGGTTTGTATGAATGTGGAGTAGGAGCTCAAAAGGTAATTTTTCCTTCACTCCTAAGCTTCACAATATATTCTGACTTGAATGGCAGATGCTACACGTTAATGATTTATTTTGCCAAAAGTAGGTTTGCTTCCTAACGGTATTTGTTTCTAGAAGCAGTTTAGAGAATTACCTGTTCTGTTATGCTGAGATGTAAGCAAAGGTATGTGACTGATACAGGATCGTGAAACAAATCCTTTCTTTGAACTACCTAGCCAGGTATTTCTAAGCTGGTTTAATATCAATGTGTTGATGTTGTCAGGTGGCTGTTGTTCTTCCTTAGTAAGCCCAAATCGTTGTCAGTGAAGAGCTGGAAGTGAAGCTTACAGCCACACATGATTACATGCACTGCACCCAAGTATCCTGTTTGATGTGCTGCTCTGCAGTGGCATTTACCCCCATGTAAACGAGGTACTCACACCACCACCGTAGCTGTAAGCTTTTGTCTCAGAGGAAAGCGGAATGAATAATTGAATGTATCTGATTATGAAGAGTAATAGGATAAATTGCTTCATCATCAGAGTTATAATATGTAGATGTGATTATCTAAATGTCATGGAATGCCTTATGTTTTTATAAGGAACATGATTTCAAAGGACAGGTCTCCGCCTTTGCTTAAAATGCATCCATTTATTCCACTAGTATTTTGGGTTGTTTTGGGGATATTGGGTTTGGTTTTGTTTTTTCAGATGAAGCACTTTCAATCTTTAAGTGTGCGAAAGGCAAGATGGTTTTTTCATACTGACTAGAAAAAAGAAGCTGACACACTTTAGTGATGACACTAGCCTAATTAAGTTAATTGAATGCAGGAAAAGGTCCTGAATAAGGCTTGTCACTTGAGAGAGGCTGAATGTCTCTCACTGCAATTTCGTTGCCTACTCAGTTTGCTGGTTTATAGTGGCTTACTTGTAACAAAAGCTTTCTCAGTGTGTTCCTTGCCCTCAAGCTAATCTGTAGTCTTCAATCTGACAAATCATTAATTTTGCAAATTTAAATATAAATGATTGGGTTTCCTTGTTAAAAGTGCTCAGTAACCTGGTCAAGCATGTTAGCCAAAGCAGCTTGTAGGAGCAGTGGTGTTCTGAATGTCAGATTCTTTGGTGTCTGCTTTTAGAGACTTGACAGCATCCAAAATCGTCCATTTCAAGCCAGTTCTGAAAACTGTATTAAAAACAGGGATTTGGTCTGACAAAAAGGGTCAAGGAATTGCATGTTCTGCTACTGAAGGAAACAAGCCCTGTAACCCAAATTTGGGATAGCTGATATTCACAGGCATGAGGTGACACAGGCAATTTGACTCTAAGTTCTGGCACACTCAGAGTGGGTATCCAGTTCTATCTCTAATAACAGGCAAAGAGAAATATTGTCTGGTAATGAGCTCCTGTAATTATGTTGAATACATGTGAATGGGAAGAACCTTACACTGTCTGGGAGATCAATCAGGTAAGCCTTTTAGTAAGAACTTCCATCTAATTTATTTAGATCTCTGTCATGAGGAGACTCTGAGCTCTGGCCTTCTAGTCTGCATAGATTAAAATCTTGGGAAATGAAAGCACAGCAGTCGTTAAAATTTGTTTGAACTCCAACCTTTCCCCCTAAGCAGGCAGCTCAGTAGATGTTTTTCTAAAGAACTGCTCAGAAGCAAGATACTCTTTCATTCTTCTGGTAATGACTTACTCATCATCTGTTGCTGCTGACAGGTGTTGAAACCAGGCTTCACAGTTGGAAGCTGCTTTGCTTTTGTTGTGTGAATGTAGGAAATAACTACTACTTTATGAATGAGGTGAGCTGTCTTGAGAAGAATGTGACAGATTTTGATGTTTAAATGCTACTCTGTCTGCATGAGCATAAATCCTGTAGTTCAAACAGACAACAGTGGATGGAAAGATTGCTAACTCTGTTTATTATTAAACCCAACAGCTTTCTGGTAGCTATACTTGAGGATTTCACCCAAAAGTGCAATCAATCAACATTCAGTAGCTTTCCCAGACAAAGACTGCATCTACAACTTCTAAACACACTTAAGTTAATTCCAGACTTGTTCTCTATGGAAACAGTAGGGATGCTAGATGCTGCAAGGCTCCATGGGAGAAAAAAAATCCAAACCCCAAAAAATCTCTCAAGTATTTTCAAGCAGTAGCAATATTGTTTGTATTGCAGCAGATTCAGAAAATGTTTTAGCATTACCACACATGTTCTTAATCTCTGTTTACAGGATGATTCTTAGTGGCCTATATGAAAATGAAATAACTGTTCACTAGAAAGACTGTAGAATATTCTTTCTTTGGCAACAGGGTAACATGCTTGCTTTGGTTTAGTTCTTTTCTATTCTGAGTCACTGTGCTGCAAGATCTACCCTAGCTAAGAAGAAATAAACATGATCAAGCTCCCAAAGGCTAAAGGAGACCTTGAAAGTATTCCTAAGACCATACCGAAGATAGTTGTGGGTGGTTGTTTTTGACCCTTTTCCTTTAAAATTCTCCTCTTTGTAATAGACTGTAAGAGATGCTGATTGCTGCCAGTTCGGTAGACATTACTTGATCGAAGCAGGTCTTAAAATTATGGCAAATTCAATACAGTTACAGGAGTCATAGAAGAAAAAATAGTCTTTTACAAAATATATGAGGATTTTTCCTTGCCCATTTTAAGGTTAAGGGGTCTTCAAAACTTTCTTTTAACTAGTTAAACTAAAAAGCTTTTGGAAATACTTCTTGTCTTTCATGTGCTTTCCTATATGTTTGCAGGGTCCCTCCCTACTTTAGGTCTGATGCTTTGAAGCTAAATAGGACAAAAACATAGCAAAAGCCAGATCTAGACTTGCAGTAACTGGAGTTTTATGCTGGAGAGGACTGGGCTTCGAATGGGACATTACTGTAAGTACATTGGGTTGAGAGTCTTCGAGGTGGCAGAATATAGATAAAAGTCATTCATGCTTTGAGTGAACTGACTGCTCTTAACATCACACATCTGGTAATGGGTGTATAATAACCAGTAAAGCTGATCACAGCTGAAAAACAACTGGATGCAAGTTGGACAAACATTCAGCTAGGGCTAGGGCAGTTGTCCTAGCCAGCCTGGCTATATTCTAATAGGATTTTTACTAATTTTTTTCTTTTTGAGAGGAAAAGTTGGGCTGTTGTAATGCTTTTTTGAGGGATATGTGATGAGATTTTGAAATCTGGATTTTCAGTATGTGAAATACAAAATTGGAGATCAGGAGCTGGCTCCTTTATCTGGATGTTTGGACATGATGTATTTTGTCTCTGAACTGCCTTCACTACAAAATTGTCACCAGGATTCTGACTTGGATGTGCACTGTTGGATATCTGTGTAGTCTATATAAAGCAAAATACATATATTACTGTACATGGGAACTAATAGATGTCAGCAGGGTCTATCAGTTCTTGAAAAATCTGGAGGAAAAAATTCCCAAAACTAGAGAAGCTGTTAGAATTAGTAATAACAATAGGAAATGGGGCTTGTGGAATGTAGCTTAGAAGAAACTCCCTTTTAGGACCTAACTTGCAGATTGGATACCCAGTCTTTCCAAATGCTTCTTTGCAAATGAATTGGGAGCTATTGATTTTTAGTTTCCAAAAAGGGAGGGACAGAGATCAGGTAAATTGACAATTACCTGTATTCACATTACTGTTAAGTGAAAACCAGGAGCATCACCATCCTTCATGCACTTTGCAACATAGGTCTTCCTCTTTCCGTGTCTGTGTCATCCCACAGGGAAGACTTTTGTCATCCTGCTAATAATGTCTTCAGTAATTAAGAGACAGGTATTCGTGACTAGATTTCTGTGTCCTGCTTTGTTAAATCCATCATTAGGCAGATCAGCTGAGCTTCTTAGCAAAGGGGAAGGCAAACTCTTAAAGGAAAAGAACTCAAGACTATTGAAAATAGTGAAATAATTTCAGCTTGAAATTTAGTCACATTAAGGGAGGATCAAACTATATTTTTGTTGGTCTTAGCAATGAGAAATTCTCATTTTAAAAACAATCTTTGGATTAGAATTTTGGTAAGATGTATCACTGAGTATCCTGCAGAGGTAACTTGAAACAAATTATCAATACTCACTAATAAAACGTTTAAATCATAATTTCATCATTTCTGATCTTTTTCTCCCTTAGTTTCCACTGCCTTTTGAAAATACTTTTATGATTTAACAGCAGAGAGGAAGCAAGTTCTAAAAATAAGTATTATGTGCAGTAAAAGTGACAGCAATGCCTTCTGCTTTCATAAGCAGATCAAGATAATACTCCTGTTTGTGCCTGTGGTGTTTTCTGTCACAGGGTAGTCTAGAGAACAGTGGCTGTCTCTTTGCTATGCTAACCTAGGAGATAAACTATTGTGTATTTAACAGAATTTGGTCTCACACTGTGGGTCACTATTGACTGAGGTGCTCAGATACCTGATGTACATTGTTTTTTAATTACCACTCTGAATCATCTCTTGTGACCAGTAAAATATTTAACTCATAAGAGTAATCTTACAATACTGATTATCGTGTGATTTGAAGTTAGATTGGTTAGGATGTAATGAAGATTATGAATTACTTCAGATTCCTCATGCTTTGGACAGTGCACCATATGGTGTTCCCTGAGGAACTTCCACACCTGATTGCAAAGAAGAGTTCTCAGAATTCCCTGAAGCAACCTTGTACTGTGTTGTTTCCTGATAGAAATTGATTGGACAGCTTCCCCTGCTTTTACTCTAAAGGAATGTTATAGGTTAGGGAGAGACGATCACAGAATTCTGAGGGAAGGAATTTGGAGGACAATTTTCAGTTTATTTTTTATATGTGAAAAGTTCAATGTGATATGAATAGAGATTAATTAGCCTAAGCCTTGGCTTCCTGCATTGCTTAAAAAATCCTATTTAATAATGAAAAAAAAGAAAAGATAGTATATGCCACGTTTTGTAATGAAAGATAATATAGGAGGGGAGTTAGATTAGCAAATAACTTACAATCATGGAGTCATAGAATCACTTATGCTGGGAAGAACCTTTGAGTCCAACCATTAGCCTAACACTACCAAATCTGTCACCAAACTTTGTCCCTAAGAACCATGTCTTTCAAATACCTACTCAACCAGTTCCCTGGGCAGCCTGTTCCAGAGCCTGACAACTCCTTCAGTGAAGAAATTGTTCCTAATGCCCAACTGAAGTCAGCATGGGATGCAGAGGTGACAGCAGCTACTCCCACAGCTTAGCACTAGATGAAGGTGAACAGGGAGATCTCGCAGCCCAAGCAGACCAAAAAAGCTCGACTAAACCTGTGTTGCACTGGCAGCTCTCCTGAGAGCATCTCACATGGATGGATATTGCCAGGAGCAACTGCAGCTCATTTAAACTCCTTCCTGGAGCGCAGTGACTCTGATGGAAAGGCTGACTGCGGCATGGCAGCAGCTGTTTGCACAGCTTGTTCATGCAGCAAGCTGCTTTGTAGGTTCATATATCAGAGATGCACTGGACGTCTCTGCCAACATGGTGGGCACTCACCTCTGAGCCAAGACCAGTGCTTCCGCACACAACACCCCTGGTGTATCTGATGCTTCCACCTAGACAAGCCTAGTGAGGAAAGAAGCTTCAGTACTGACAGGAGCTTGCAGCAGGAGCACAGACTATTTCCCTAGAGATAAGGAATGCACCTGCACAAGGTGTACAGAGATTGATGGTCTTTTAGGTCACATAACTGTGCTGCAGGTTACATAGCAACCCTGTCATAGGAGGAGATAAGGTTTTCCAGGCAGGACCTGCCCTTCATGAACCCATGCTTGACTGGGCCTGATCATCTGGTTGCCCTGGTTCTCATCGTGGACTTCAATTACCCTGACATTTGATGGAAAGGCTACACAGCCAGGCACACACAGTCCAGGAGGTTCCTATAGTGCAGTGATAACTTCTTGACACAGGTGGTGGAGGAGCCAACAAGGAGAGGAGTACAACTGGACCTTGTACTGACAAACAAGGAGGGATTGTTTGAGGATGTGAAGGTTAGAGGCAGTCTTGGCTGTAATGACCATGAGATGGTGGAGTTCAGGATCATGTGCAGTAAGCCCAGAGCAACAAGTAGGATTATAACTCTGAACTTAAGTGCTAACTTTTGACTTCTTCAAGGAACTGCTTGGGTTTGTTGTTTGCTCTTGGATTTTTTTTTTTTTTTTGTCTAGAGTTTTTCAATGTTAATATGGTGTTAATAAGAGGAATTAAATGTAATGTGTTCTTGATTATGATTATTTTTCCCAGCTATGTTGATGTAAAACAATCTTAAAATTTATCTTTAAAAAAAAGTCTTTCCGTGTCAGTGCACTTCAAAAGCTGAGAAACAGAGCATGTGCCAATGACTTAATAAAGCAAACTAATGATAGTTCCATGAAGGAAATAAAATGTCATGTTGCAGTTGAGGTTTGCCTGTCTGTGTTTTGGATGGTGGTATTGGATGCTGGTGGGTAACTGAATTTATAGATGAGACTCAGGTATTTCATCTATCCTTGCAACTCATTGTGCACTTCAGATACAATTATTTGCCCCCTTTCTGTTAAATTCTGCTCTGATGGTATCCTGATATGGGTGTACTCTTTTCTCAGACAGATGGTGAACTAGAGAAACGTACTTGGTGTGAATGCAGTACCCAAAGAAGTGGGTGGAATCTCCTTGAATAAACAAAGAGATGGAGGTGCCAACACTCTGCAGTCAAGATAATGGTACTCATAACTTGCATTTCTTCAAAGAGAAAGACCATCTAGACAAAAAGTTTTATTTCTTGGTTTCTTTAGCTCTTCTTCCATTGAGTCATGAAAGAGATAAACACATCTAGAACTACTGCTACTTAGTAATTGGAATGATTCCTGATGTTTAATGACGGTATGAAATTAATTTAGAGAGCAACAGAAGAGGATACCTGGCATTTGTTTCTGCCTTATAAAATGGTTTCTGTAGCTCTATCAAGAATGACTAATAACTGGAAGAGGGTTTTTTTTTGCTTAAGGAAATTATTCTCTGTAGTTTGAAGGTTTGTGCTGCAACGTGGGGCATCTTGGAGCCCAATCTGATGTAGGGGCAGCATTCTAGGAGATAATTACTACAAACCATCTCAAAAAGAGGCAACCAATAACGAGGGAAAGATCTTAAGAAATGCTTCCACCAAAGGTCATGTTCTGTTAGGTTCTAGGAGGTTACTGTTGAAAATAATCCTTTCAAGAAAACTGGAGGACTCACAATCGGGCTTCACCGAGTTTATGACTTTTATAAGTGCTTAGATGTATGCTTTCTAGAAACAGATAATTCTTTTGATAATTATGATTTCCAGTCTTCCCTAGTCTGGAAATTTAATAATTCTGCCTAATCTTTAGGCAAAACTCCATCTGCAGAAATTTGGCAGGCAAGTACACATCTAAATTCATGCATAAGGAGAGTATGTCAATAAAAGTGAAGTTGAAGATTGATCTCACAGAAGTGTTGGTAGCATCAAGGTCTAGAACTGATATGGGAAACAACTGTCAATGGATATGAAAATTATACTTTGGAGAGAAATAAATAAAGAAGGGCTTCCATGTTTATGTTAGTATGGTAACTGGATGATAGTAGCTCATATTATGTATGGCAGAGAGGACTCAGGTGTTCTGGGTCTGATGGATGAGCTTTAGTTTTAAGAAATTAATTATTTTGACTCTGGCTGATGCAAGTTCAGAAGCTTCTGGCATCTTGGGTTTATTTCAGCATTTTTCCTTTGTTAGAATGTTGCTCATTGAAATATGCCAAGTTTGATTTTGTAAGCAAATCAATATAAAGTTACAATTGTTCATTGTGATTACTTCAATACTATAGAGCAAAGAGACAGCTTCACCTACCAAATTACTTTAGAGTTGAGAACTTGCTTTCCTTTCATGTGGAGTGGAAGTTAGGCATCCAACTCTTACTGTCACCTTAAGAACACCTGTAGCTCAGCAAATCTGACTCTTGCTATTTGTTATGGTGTTGTATTAGTGCTGTTGTATTGTGTTTCTTTGGAACAGTTTCACACATATCAGATGTGATCTGTTTTTATTTCTGAGGTAATATTAAATTCCAGGCACTGACAAAAATCCAGTATGTGTCTAGGCCTGACTTTGTGTAAAAGCTTTCCAGTTTGTCACCTCTTAGTTTCTGCCTACTTTAGAAAGACTCTGGATTTTTCTGTTTTCCACTGTATTAGGATACTGTTCTAACAGATGAAGGACTGCTTCCAAATAGTCATAATGGTTCTCCCCCATTCCTCGGATGTGTTGCAGGTGTCCGTGCCAATGGCATGTATTTGTTAGGAATTCACATTTTCACTAGCCATCTTCTCAAATGTCTGTACTTCTCATGAGTGGAGAAAACCAGATGTGCCTGGCCCCAAACAGTGGGTCATTCAAAAGGAAAGCATGTACAATGAACAAAGTTTTATTTACCTCTTCTCAGTAGGAGGTATGAGCTTGGACCCACACTGATATGTGAGCAGGTCCTTATGTGATTTTTCTCACAGATCACAGACCATACAAGTCAGTTGAAAATTGCTGGTATTAACCTAATTCCACTGGTTAATAATAAAATAAAGCAGAGTTGGTTGCAGGAAACAAAACCAAAGCATACAAGAAGTAAGTGCATTTCTTGGAAGGATAAATTGAGGACAAGTGCTTTCCGAAGGCGTGGGTCACTATTTGGCTTTGGCTGGTCTTCTATTCGTACTCAAGTGCCTTGCGCTTTTCTGTTTCTTGGGCTCAGGTGTGTCTCATGTTCTGACTCTAGTGCTACAAGAACTCAGTTTGCTCTGTAAAAGAGATGTCAATGGTGTTGGCATGTTGTATGACCTGCTCAGATCTCGCTGGCTACAAGCGCTTTTAAAGGTAAAGTGACACTCAACTGTGAAAGCAAAGGGTTCCTGTTGGACAATTTTTAGGAGATAGAGTAAAATAAAGTAGCTATCAAGACAATAAATGCTTATTTATGCTGGGAGCTGATAGTCCTCATCTTGATCCTAACACCAGCAGTCAAGGTGAACAAAAACACTTTTGCTTTAAAGGGGAAAAAAAAAAGAATACTCTCTTTCATATCTCCTAGATATCAAAGCTCTTCTACTTTACATGCTCATATTAAGGCCAGGGTGTTAGGAGTGTAGGCTGAATATAGCACTGCTCAGCTGCCTTTTCTATTCTTAAATCTCTGTATGGCTATACATCCCATGTTTTTGCATGGATGCTTGAGAAATTCAGGTTTTCTGATTTTGCCTACATAGAACTGAAGACTTTTTGTTGTTACACAACAGAATTTTGGCTGATGTTCTTCTCTTGTGTAGAATTGTATCTCTAAGACAAATTCTGCACAAATTCTGCTTTTCCTGTAACAAGGGTTTAAAAAATCCTTCAATTTTAAAGAATTAAAACTTGCAGTGGATAAGAATGTCCATAAGGCTACTTTAAGTAGAGAAATTTATTTTGTTTTGAGTTAAATGTACATTATTAATCATTCTTGCAACTAGAGGAAGCAAGCAAGCTGCAAGTCAGAGAACTGATGCTATCAGGCTGTTGTTCTGTGAATCACCCTTTCTTATTGCAAGATTCAAAGCTACAACATAACTGGCTAGCTGGATGGTAATATGGAAAGACAATGAATTATAGACACATTTGAGATTGCATGCTCTGTTGGCTCAAGTTGGGGGGAAAAAATCCTAGAAACACAATTTTGTCTGTTCTGTGTTGTGTATGGATCTATATTATCATGTGAACTGATCATATCCTCATTGCACTGTCTTGTGTCACATGTCTTGCCATAGATTTATGAGTGTCTCCAACACTATCTTGGAAAAAGACCAGTTCCTGTCACACCACAGGCACGCTCATTGAATCGTGAAGTAAGGCTGTGCCTATACAGTGTGTTGCTTTACTTGCTTATAACAGATTAGTCAGCTTAGCTGCAGATAAGTGTTCTGGTCTTTGTTTTGTGTCTCAGGTCTGCGTTTACTATATAGACTCAAAAGATTCTCTTCCACAACTTCTCTTATGATGTTTAGAGAGGTGAGGATAAGAAATGCACACAGCTGTGGTCAGTAGAATGCATGAGCCCTGGCCCATGTAATGAACATTGAAATAATTAGTTTTAACCACTGGCCATCCATTATTCTGGCCATGCAACACTGTGGTTCAGCATTATGGCTACAATTGAGCAGTCAGATGTGAGGATTTTGAGACGTTTACTTTTTAATCTTTCTAGTCAAAATAGCTGATTAAGGCTTAAATTTTTGAATTAGTTTGAGAGTTAATGACTAAGTGGAAAAAGAGACAGTAGAGATGAAATTGGTTGAGGTATTGGAGAAAAAAAAATATTTAGAGCACATAGCACTGTGCCTAAACTAAATTAAGTCAGTCTGAGTGATACTATCCAATTCTAGAGCAAATCATATACATATGCTCTGAGTCATAGAGTGTGGGGGGCTTAAAACTCACCATACCATAATCCTCTAAATTCAGCGTAAAGCTCTCTGAATTAATTCTCCAGAACCAGTCTCTGAGCTTTCTCTCTTACATTTACTAGGTTATAGAGTTACTGCGTGAAGCCCCTCAGTTTGCAGAGATCAAAGAGCTAAGGCGACTACTGCGTGCTCCACACTTAAAGGCAAGTCCTGTGTGTTAAGGAAATGAAGTTTGCTTACAAAGCAGTCTGGAGTGGGAACAGATGGCCAACTGCTCACAAGAACTGGCAAAGGAGTTGGAGGAGACACAGCTTCCTACTCAGGAACTAACCTAGTTGTGGAATCAAATGTAGCCTGTGTATCTGAAGTACCTGCACTCAGCTGCATTTTTGAAAGACTGTGCTCAAGAGAGATGTTTATAGAGAAGTACATTCTGAGCAGTTGTCGCAGATGCAAACCAAATATTGCCTTGTATTCACAAAGCCTGTGCTCTTACCCTGGAGCTCCAAACCAAAGTCCTTCATATTCTGTAAATTTTCCAGAAGAGGCAGGGGGAGCAACTGTTCTTAAAACTTTATTTCACCATTTAAATTTCAGAAAGAAGAAAGAAAAACAGAAGAAAATGTCAGTGTTTGAAAGGGCATCTATATTCACATAGGATCTTGCTCATTGATCTGTTTTTTCACCAGTAATTCTTTATAGTTGTTCTATTGTATGATCTTTGGTTATGGTTGGTTTGCTTGTTCTGGTTTGTAACAGGCCTTGCTATCTGCTCATGATACTGTGGCCCAGAAAGATTTTGAACCAACCCTTCCACCACTGCCAGACAATATACCTGAAAATGAGGAAGCTATGAGGATTGTCTGCTTAGTGAAAAACAACCAGCCTCTGGTGAGTGAGCTTTATGATGCCTGTCAAACTCTTTGAACTTAAACAAGCATTGATAAATGCATCTCATGCATACTGATTTCTTTCCAGGAATGTCACGGAGCTTGTGTGCATTCTTGTCCAGTTTTCACAGAATCACAGGGCTTGCTGAGGTTGGGAAGGGCTTTAGGAAACCATCTAGCCCTGCTTGGTATGGGTACAACTACAGCAGGTTGTTCAGTGCCTTGTCTGCCTGCTGTTTGAATATTTATGTTTTTACTTTGTATAATGAAAATGCAAATTGGATTGAGAGTTATCCCAATAAGCAAAATAGTAAGGAAAGGAGGAGAGACGGAAAGGTTCTTTAAAAATCGTTTTTGCTTGTAAACAGAAAATGTTGCATAGCTTAACTAACCTGATCTAGGAAAAGATAGCTGCAATATTTGAGATGGATTTCTTACCATCAGGTTATTTTAGTATGATGGAAGTTGACGACATTGAAGGACTTAGTACTAATCATTGCTAGATCTGTGCAGGGTTAAGATGAGTGTATGTTTGTCATTGCAAAGATCAGCATTGTGATATGAAAGGAAACTTACTGGAGATCTTCAGTGATCAGTGTTTCTTCTTTGTTTTTATTTGCCAGGGTGCCACCATTAAACGCCATGAGATAACAGGTGACATAACAGTTGCCCGTGTGATCCATGGTGGGCTAGCAGACAGAAGTGGTATGTGTAACTTGAAACAAAGTGATACAAGAACCTGAACTTGGTATTTGAAGTGAGATAGCTTAGCCTCTACAGTTAGTCTTCCATTAGAGAAAAAAGATATGTACATTAGACAGGATTGTGAATAGTGATACCTTGCAGTGAAATTCATGTGAATGTACAGTGTTTGAGACTGAGCTGAGGTACAAATCCACTTTGCATTAAATGTTCTTGGCACCAAGACAAATCTGTCATGAAATTGATGGGGAATATCCCAAGCTACAGTGCAGTATGAATACTAGTAGCTCATTCCTTAATGGAGAAATGGAAAACATTGGTAATCTGTGATTCTCTAAGATAACGGACTTCAAGGAACATGTAGCAATAACTTTTGGCACTAGTCTATTAACCACTTTGGTAGCATTAGTTGCTAAGCAATCTTCCAAGGAGTTTCCTTGGAAATGTTACTACTTAGTAATGGTAGAATTGAATGTGTTTCGTGTTCCTTTGGAAATGTAACTAAAATGTGAAACATCAGAAGTAAAATTGAACTGTAGTCACTATAAAATAGTTTCTTTTAGTATTTTCTGGCCTATGTATAGAGAAGAAAAATCAAACTAGACAATAGCTGATAAAGCTCCTAGTTTGACTGATGCTTTAACTGAGCTGAAAGAAAATTTTAAAAAAAAACATTGTGAAGACTTTATAAATGACAGAGACGAGTCCCAAGGCCTCCCACTGCACCTGTAATGTTTAAGGGTCTGATTCCAAGTCTCATAGTCTGTTATTAGAATCAGTTTAGATAGACTAGGTTCAGAAATTACTTTGGTAAATGGAACTGCATTGAAAGGTCTCTGCTAGTTTTAAGGCAATTCATTGATAGATTGTAAATATGTTGTATAGGGGAGGTGAAAGGAAATAAGAAAACTGAGGCATGCAATCATCTTGTGACTCACAGAAGTCATGTGAGAAGTCATATCCATGGCAATATAACCTAAATCCAGACTGCCTTCCTGCATACCTGGTGTATGGGAGTTTCTAACACTGACTTAGAAGGCTGTGATATATCCATGTTTCCCTACCTCATCTATCCAAGATAATCCATGATCCATAAAACTTCTGCTGCTTTCATCCTTGTTTTCACTGCAGGGTTGCTGTATGCTGGAGACAAACTGGTGGAAGTAAATGGAGTTCCTATTGAGGGACTTGAGCCTGAGCAAGTTATTAATATTCTGGTACTAACTTTTTTTTTAATACACACACCCCCTTTTATTGATCTATGTGAATCTTTCTGGACAGTTTATGTTCCCCAAGAAAGTAGTGGAAAGTTGTTCTAATAAGAATCCACATTCACTCCAAAGCAGAGTGAATGAGCTTGTAAACTGTATGCCTCTCCTTGCAAAAAAAGGCAGTGGTCTTCACTGTTGTCAGAATCCTGATGAAGAAATCCTTGTTACTTAGTCATCGTTTTGCCCACAATCTTTCAAGGTTCATCACTGCAAACTGTTAGTGACAGTCAGTGAGATATTGCTACAAGTAATCAGTATCATGTGCTTCTCGGTGGTATTTCCCTGGTTGTAATATTAATAGGTATGAGAAACACAAACAGTATTGGAATGCTGAATTCTTAAACATTTCTATTTTTATCTCCCTCCTTTAGATGACATAACTAACCAGACTCTTCCATTAATTTATGTTAAATTTCAGTAGAGAAGTTTGTGAATTCCTGTTGAAATTATATATATTTATAATTAAACTTAGGTTTTATGGAATTAAAAATATTTAGCAAAACTAATTCCTGAATTTGCTTTTGAAAACAATACACTATTTTCACACTGATTCTGCCTACATTCTATTTGTAATGCACACCTTACAGTGACCTCAAAGCCATGCTGTGTTAGGCTTGTGCTGCCAGTGTTTGGTTGTTTGTGTTGAATCCAGTCACATTTTAATCTTTTTCTAATCATTTAGGCGCTCTCTCGGGGGACAATTATGTTCAAATTAATTCCAGTTTCTGATCGGCCTGTCAGCAACCAAACAACAGTAAGAGAGATTCTTTTTTCTCTGTTGTTACTGCAGTTACCCCAGTAATGTCTCATGGTGTGATGGAAAGAAGTGTTGATTTAAAGTTTATTGCAGTTCTTAAAGTTTTACTTGCCTTTAGTAAGCTAGTAAGATGAAATGCAGTTATACTAAAAGTAATAAAGATGTTTTCAGAGTGATCTGCAGGTTGAAGGCCAATTCTTTTCACACTATATATAAAACCATTTTTATTTCTCCTTTAATGAACAGATAGGGTCACGGGTTTGATCTGGCTTTCAAAACTTGACTTCATCCAAGAATTGATTTAAGTAGCATCAATATGTGGCTGTGTGATTATAAAGCTTATGTTGTATCTGCTCTAAACGTGGCTTCCACTTAACTCTTGTCTTTTTTCTTTACCAGTTGTATGTGCGAGCAATGGCAGATTACTGGCCCTTGCAGGATCCTGCCATACCATGTGCTGATGCAGGTTTGCCTTTTAAGAAGGGTGAAATACTCCAGATCGTGGACCAAAATGATGCTTTCTGGTGGCAGGCCAGAAAAGTTTCAGATCTCAGTGCCTGTGCTGGACTTATACCCTCAAACTATCTTCTTAAAAGGTAAAGAAGCTGTAATTTTTCTGATTTCAGTTTAAAAAGCAGCCAGTTACTCAGACTTCACTACTCGGAGTTTTCCTACGTTGCATAGCACTATGATTCAGAGTGAGGTCTGACAAATATCATTCCGCTTTCTATTCTCCAGCTTCCTGGTTTTCTTCCTTTGTACCTAGGTGAGAACCACCTTGTATCATCTATAAATTGACATCTAAGAAGTTTACAGCAGTTGCCTAGTCTCTATGCCAGTTGCTAAGATATCTAGCCATGTGTAACAGCTTGGTGTAAATTAAGGGCCCTGGCTGCTTAAGGACCATCAGCTATGATGATTTTTTTTGTTGTTGATGGTTTTAGTAGTTGATTTTGGTTGGTTGGCGTGTTTATTTTACAAAGTGGGGGAAGGTAGGCAAGTGGGAAGAGTGAGATACTGAATGTATATTATAATGTCATAGCTGTACCAAGAAACAGTTTTTGGGTTTTTTAAAGATGTCCTGTGAGGCATGAGTGACCTCTTCAGCTTTGGACAAAACTGAATAGATCAGATTAAAAGAAAGGAATGGAACACCCCTTTTAACCCCTAAAAAAATCAACCATGCTTAAGGAAGAACAAGGATCTCTTGCCTATACTTCAACTGCCATGGCCTACTTCAGTTTGATTCTCTAACCACCTGTCGTGTCTGTGTTACTCATGAAAACATAAGGCCACACCGCTGTAGATGATAGGTTTCAGTTTTACTATACGTCAACCTAACTAGGATCCATATAATGAAAGTTCAAATTAAACTCAGTTGTGATTAAGGCTGCAAGCCAGCAGCTCAGCGTATTAACAGAGGGAGTAGTACTACTACCCACAGCTGAAGTAGATTCTTCTACTTCCAGGAGTCTGTACCACAATCTGCCTTATCTTCCTGCCCTTAGATATAAACCCAAAACGCTCTATATCTGGGATGCTTATTTGGAAATTGCCTTTAAGTAGTTCTGATAGCATGCCAGCTTTCTTTCAGAGGACTTTGCAGTGGGCTAAAATATTAGTTAGTTTCCATTCTCAGTGTCTTCTGGTCAGCTCAGTACTGCTGAGCTTACATGTAAAGCAGTGACTCTGATTGGAGCATAATGTCCTTGTGGACTGTTCTGTTTCTTATAACTGTGATAACATTTATTTCTATGTAGGAAGCAGCGAGAATTCTGGTGGTCTCAGCCTTTCCAGCCTCATCTCTGTCTCAAATCATCAATGTGTGAGTGAAAAATTAATTGAATGGTAGGACAGGAAAGAAAGGTCTTGTCTCTGTTTTCAGGGGTACTAAAACAGAAGCTCATGCAGTCCAGTGTAATTCAAAGACATTGTCTCTAGAGCCATATTGTAACCACAGAAGTGTGTTAACTATCTCCAGGAAAACAAATTCTCAATGATAGTTGTACCTGGACTACTGATAGTGGAGGCTGTCTCCAGGGTACTTGAAATCTGACAGAGAGAAACAGTGAATTCATCTGCCGAAGCCTGTAAGATCTAGTAGCGCTCTCTGAGAACCAATTATCTCCAGGATAATGGGGTGTGATTAAGTCTTGAGATGGAAATTGTACTAACCTAGCTTTCCAGGGACACAGATAGCAGTTCTGCAGTGGAAAATACCATACCATATGTTTTAGAATGTTTCTTTGTCATCAGAACTGTTGAACAAAGATAGATGATTTTCTTTTTTTTTTTCCCTTTAGATGTAGGATGAGCTATACTGCCCATAAGTTTGTGGTAACAATCCAGAAACACTATTCTCTGCCAGCTACAATTTTCTGTCAACAAACAGTTATTTCGAGACAAAGCATTTTCTTCCTGTTTTCTTTC